>CM032803.1:13160858-13238511 GCA_019155185.1 Beaufortia kweichowensis | reverse complement strand
ATATTATTTGGTACAGATGCTTTGGGAGTGGCATAAAGGAGTTTTATCCAAGAGATGAATTTTAAACCAAAACCAAACCTCTCAAAATATTTATGAGATAGTCCCATTCAATGCGGTCAAATGCTTTTTTCAGCATCTAGAGAAACCGACTTGAGATTGTTGGAGTGAGGCGAGTACATAACATTAAAGGCGCCCTAATATTAAAAAGAATGCCTGTCTCGAACAAAACCAGTTTGATCAGGTGAGATTACTCTATGCAATGTTTTTCAAGCCCGAATAGATAATATTTTAGCTAGTATCTTGTAGTCACAGTTTAAAAGTGATATGGGACAATCTGAACTACAGTCAAGGGGGATTTATCTTTCTTAAGAATCAATGAGATAATAGCTTGATAAAAGGTTGGGGGTAACTTAGAATTTTGAAGACTCTCTAAAAAAACTGAAAGCAACACTTAGACATAGTAGTTTAGAAAATGCTTTATAAAAATCAGATGGGAAACCGTCAGGGCCTGGGGCCTTGCCTGTTTTTAAGGAAGCGACTGCATCAGCTATTTCATCAATTTTAATATCCTCATCCAAAAAATCACACAAAGTATTATCTATAGTAGGCAAATCCAATTTATCTAAAAAAATATTCATTAATGATGTATCTTGAGGAGATTCAGAGGTGTACAAATTTACATAATACTGTTTAAATTGAGAGTTTATTTCTTTATAATCAGTGGTATTAATTCCTGAAGATAAACTAAGTTGGGGTATCAAGCGCAACGCCTGTGTTTTACGAGTATGATGAGCCAACAGTTTACCTGTCTTATCACCAAACTCGTAGATCCTATGTTGAGTATGTAAAAACAAGTTCTCAGCCTCTTCAGTGGATAACAGATCATATTTTGTCTGCAAAATCTGACGTTCTTTATAAAGACTGGGAGTGGGATTCAATGAATACTCTGTATCAATTGCTGTTATTGAACTAGATAATTCTTCTAACTGCTTTTTTTTGCCCTTTTTTTATAAGATAAGTATGAAATTATTAGGCCACGCAGATAACACTTTAAAGCCTCCCAGATGGAAGAATAAGCCATACCCTGAGTACTATTAATTTCAAGAAAGGAAGATATATTTGAGGAGATAAATTTAACAAATTCTTTATCCTTTAATAGACCAGTGTTAAAGGACCACTGATAATTCTTTGGGGGTGTTTTAAAATTAAAACAACTGGTGCATGATCAGATACTACTATGCTTTCATATGAACAATCCTGGAGATAAGGAAGAAGTTTGTTATCTAGAAAAATATAATCTATTCGTGTGAGTAGGACTGGTGTACGTGAGAAAAAAAAGAAAATTTCCTTGTCAAAGGATTTAAAAAGCGAAACCCATCACGAATACCATAATTACGCAGGAAAGACTGAATGATCATTGCACATTTTGAAAGAGACACAACTTTTTTTGAGGATCTGTCAAGTCGTGGACACATCACACAATTAAAATCTCCACCAAGGATTAATGAATGAGAGTGAAGGTCAGGTATACAAGACAGCATCATCATAATTAGGGGCATAGACATTAGCAAGAATTAAGGGGACTGAAAACAAAGTTCCTGTTACAATTATATATCTGCCCTTATAATCTGCAATAACTTTGGATACGACAAACGGGGTGGATTTATGTTTTAAAATACCACAACCCCTAGACTTGAATTGAAAATGTGAGTGATAAACTTGTCCCACCCAGTCTTTTTTCAATCTAAAATGATCGGATGAGCAAATATGCGTTTTTTGAAGAAACACAAAATTGGCTTTCAGTTTTCTAAGATGAATCAGAACCTTATTACGTTTGACTGGATTATTCAAACCTTTACAGTTCCAGTTAACCCATCTCACCAGCTCATCTGTATTAGCTCTACTACCCATCATTTAACAGAAAGGGGAAAAAAGGACTGAACAAAAGATACATTTGTGAAACCCAAACAGCTAAACAAAAAACAATAAATACTGAAAACAATATCAAAAATATCAAAAAGCAATGGCCAATCTTGTGCTCTTGAGATGAATAAAAATATAAGAACATGTTAACAAACTTCAAAAACCCTAGCGGAGACCCGCCCCCCGCCCTCACTGCCACCCCTCACTCCGCGCCCTCGAACTAAGCTAACACTCCCCCAACTAGAGTGTACACTACCCTGAGAGAACATCTCAATGTGCGTGCGAGATATTGTGGTTCTTACCTCGGACGCATCTCCGCAAACAAGTACGAAATACAGCAAATACAACCTAATACAGATAAACAAACCCTACAAAAATAAATCTACACATATTAAACCACTGAATTAAGTGCTGTCAGTAGTCTATGGAACAGAGAAAATGAGACATTAGGTTACAGTACATTGTACCTATTCAAGCAGGTAATAGGTGTCGTCTCACAAAAGTCATTGCTGCGGTTGGAGTATCAAACGAATGTTCAGCGCCGTTTTTTGTGATTCTGAAGCCGGTGAGACCCTTTAGACCATACTTAACATCTGGCATGGACCTCAGAAGACGTTTCACTTCATAGTAAGCGGCCCGTTTCTTAGCAATCTCGGGCGGAAAGTCCGGGAAGACGAACACAGTTTTGTCCCTGAACTTAAGCTGTACACCCCGGCTCGCTTTCCGCCAAATATCCTCCTTAACGTCATAGCGATGGAACCCGATAACGAAGGCTCGCGGACGGCTACCCTCTGCCGGTTTCGGCGCAAGTGTACGATGGGCGCGAGCTAGGATTGGAGGTTCAGGTAGATCAAATATTTCCGCCAGAGCATCTGCTACGAACTTCGTTGGCTGTGGGCCTTCCAGGCCTTCCGGAATTCCCACCAGGCGAAGATTGGATCTGCGGGAGCGACACTCTAAGTCGAGGCACTTAGCCTGCAGTGAAGCGTTCTCTTTTTGAAGGGAAACAATCGTAGGTTCGAGCGAGTGAAGACTGGTCGTCCATTCTGAGGTAGCGGTCTCTAGATTTGTTAAGCGCTCACTCTGGGATTTGAGATCTTCTTTCAAAGATGAAAATGTGTTGTGCATTTCTTCTCGTACCAGTGAGATTTCGCCTCGAATTTCAGCTGCGTGTGCATCAAATTTTGCGTGAATTCCATTTTCAAGTCTGCTAATAGCAGCCATAATCGCCACACCCTCAGGCGTGGATAGTTCATCGCACTTAGCCGTTTCCAGAGACGAGCCGCCGGTAGCAGCCGAATCAGTCTTTTTTTGTCGTTGGGCTTTTGAAGACATCGTTGGAACTCAAATAAGATTACAATATTTGTCCAAAGTCATTTACAAATACACAGGGTATAAAAATAACGCTGTATAAAGTCTTAAAAGCAGATTATTAAAGCCTAGTTTGCGGAGCTCCCAACTTACTCAACCTTACATGGCAGACGCTAAACCGGAAGTCGTCATGGCTACTATTTACAGACCACCGGGCCACCATACAGACTTTGTTAAAGAATTTGTAGATTTTCAGTCAGAACTAGTTAATCACTGTAGACCGAGCCCTAATCGTTGGTGACTTTAACATACACATCGATAACCCAAAAGATGAGCTACGTATAGCTTTTATGAATATCCTGTACTCACTTGGTGTTAGCCAAAAGGTGTCAGGTCCCACACATAAATGTAATCACACTTTAGACCTAATTCTGTCATTTGGACTAAATATAAATAACATAGAAATATTACCCCAGAGTGATGCTATCTCAGATCACTGCCTCGTCTCATACACTGTACTTCTAGATAAGTCCCCTTGTCCTACACCTCGGTTTCGATCCAGCAGAACAATCACATCTACTACTAAAGATAGTTTTATTAGAAATCTTCCGAATCTGTCTCAAATGCATAATGTAATAAACAACAATCAAGATCTTGATGCCGTGACAGAAACATTAAACTAAGCCTTTTCAGGTACTTTAGAAGTTGTCGCACCAATTAGATTAAAGAAAATTGAAGAAAGAACACCAGCACCATGGTATAATAACCACACCTCAGCCCTAAAAAAGGCAGCTAGTAAAATGGAACGTAGATGGAGGAATATGAACTTAAGAGGTATGGCGTGATGAAAGAGAGCATTCACAAGTACAAACAGACTCTAAAAACCACCAAATCTTCCTATCTCAGCAAGTTGATCGGAGAAAATCAGAATAATCTGTGATTTCTTTTTAATACAGTTGCAAAATTGACTAAAAACAAATCATCAACAGACAAAGATGCTACACTACAGCACGGTAACAATGATTGTATGAAATTCTTTGCAAATAAAATCGAGCAGGTTAGAGAAAATATCGAAACTACACAGTCAGCCACCTTTATATCCAATAGTATCCCGTTTTACAGCATGACACTAGTAACTTCAATCATTTACTGCTATTACAATGGATAAGATCAAAAAAGTAATAAATTCATCATCATAAATCATCATCCTGTATATTAGATCCTGTCCCCACAAAACTACTAAAAGAAGTTCTTCCTGCAGTATCAGAACCAGTGCTCAGTATTATTAACTCATCATTAGAATTAGGTTCCAGCAGCCTTCAAAAACGTTACGGACACGCCAGGCTCCAGCATCACCCAATCACAGCACTCCCCCTCTCCCGAATACTAATTTCCATCACCTGCACCTCATCATCCTGCCAGCATAAAAGATCTTCACTCACGCTCACTCACTGTCCGGTCTCGTTGGGAAAAGGACTAACTCGTATGCTTACCTGTTGTTGGATTACTTACCTGTTACATCGTCTCTTCGTTGCCCCAGTGTTTCCTGTTTGTCCGCTTCAAGTGATCTCCTCGTCTCTATTCTCCCAGCGATCTCCAGCTCCACTCATCTGCAGTATTTGAGGACAGTACCATTACTTTATAGCTCTTTCTCATCTGTTTGCAAGTTTGACTCCGCTGTGTTTGTTGAATAAATACCTCAACTGTTACCCGCTGTCTCCGTCCCTTCTGTATGCTAACAAAAATGGCAGTTACACATAAAAAAATGGAAGCCACTCATAAAATAGCCTAATCTCGACCAGGGAGAGCTGACTAACTTTAGACTCATTTCTAATTAAAAATACTGAAAAAAGTTGTGTTACTCTGGAAAAATCTTGTTACTCTCGGGTAAAATATGGCGTGCCACAGGGATCAGTTCTTGGTCCTATTGTCTTCACATTATATATGCTTCCCCTCTAAAACCTTATCAAGAAACATGACATCAGCTTTTATTGCACATCAGGTTTTTTCCTCCTTTAAGGATTTTTTTAAAATCACTGATTGTTATCTTTTAATACTTGTAAAGCTGCTTTGGTACAATTAACAAATTGAATTGAATTGAAAGAAAAATGTGATTGCGCCCCCCAGTGGCTGATTTCTTTCAAATCACTCACAGACCTATAGTACCATAAGTCAAACATGCCTACTGTTACGGGACTGGGTAGTAAACGCAAAGTGAAACAAGATAACCAATAACAAATGCTTTACTTGAATATTTAACAAACACAAAACAACAAGGGTAACACAAACATAAGGTAATACATCCAAAATGACTATAGAAATAAAGAAGGCAAGAGAAAGATAGAGATGGTCAGACAGGTGATAGCAGAGGTAGCAAAACCAATATCTGACAGTGACATAGTGAATGCAATGTGATTATAAAGAGTCCAGGTTGAGTAGCGGCAGGTGACGGTAATCAAAGATGGCGGCAGTGCGATGAACTTTTAAAAAAGGCCCTCCATAGAATATTTCTGCACTGGTTTGGTTCAGATTGGATGAAAAATCTAGGACTAGCTCGCAAAAGTAGGTTTTTAACATAGTCATAAATATTTAATAAAATGTTTTTCATTGGCAGCAGTAGTTCTTGAGGCAAAGTTGTTCAGCATGAGGAGATCTAACAAAGGCAATCAAATTTTTCTTTAATGGTGAAACATCATGTGATTTTATTGGCATAAAACTTGTTAGCGCCAACTAGCGGCCAATTTCTGTCAAAATCCTTATAGCCCTTTAGGACCACAAGTCGAACATGCCTACCATGTTTCGTTCCAATCAATCTCTGTTAACCTTGTTTAATAGGTGCTTAAAATTTATTGGCCGATGGCGGACATGTTTTTTGAGATACGCCAATGTCCTTTTAGAATGTCATGGCACCACATCTTTTAATTAAAAGTTTTGATCAACACCCTCCACAGAATGTTTCTGCACTGGTTAGTTCCGATTGTACGAAAAACCTAGGACTAGTTCCCAAAAGTAGGTTT
The DNA here is from genome assembly GCA_019155185.1 of Beaufortia kweichowensis. Lineage (NCBI taxonomy): Eukaryota > Metazoa > Chordata > Actinopteri > Cypriniformes > Gastromyzontidae > Beaufortia > Beaufortia kweichowensis. The sequence continues at coordinate 13,232,260 of CM032803.1, read as the reverse complement.
TTGACAAAATTCAAAATGGCAGGAAAATTTGCATGACGGAAATCAAATTGGAGATATACGTTCTATTCGTCTTGAGTCAAGGATTCTTGAGTGTACGATGAACAGCTACGCATTTGTCATTGCTGTAGCGCCCCCCTATTGGCCAGTTTGGCTCATACTTTGATAACCTCTACCCAAATTGAGGACTACCATCTGGCCAAGTTTCATGTCTCTAGGCCTTACGGTGTGGTCTGCATGATTAATTTTACAGCAGAATACACCAGTCATGACTTTCTGTTTCACAAAAGATTAAATATTAAGTTAAACAAAGGCCAAATATTCATTATCATTCATCACAATGTGTAAAATGATATAATATAGTTCTGATGTGTATTAAAAGATTGCTGAGCTACAGAAAATAGAAAGTGGTTTTAAGAAAATCCCATTTGCAAATTAAGACGTTTTAATCCACTGGAGATGTTGCAGATCTGCCTGAAAGAGGATGTGTGTCTATATTGTCTTTGTGCAGAGCAATGAGCATGATTTAAGTGTTCAAAAACTCTTCAAGGAGTTTGTCAAATTATCACAAATTTCAAAATGGCTGATGCCCAACATGGCCAACCAAGGAAAATTTGGTATTATAAGAATCGGCACCTAACGAAACCACTGTCATAATTTTAGATACAAGTGTTCAAGAGTTTTAAGCAAAAATAGCCATTTTTCGTATCTCTGGACCAGTAGGTACAGGTCACCTCAGGTCATGATTGTGATGACATATACCAAGTTTTGTGTCAATACACCAAAGCATTGCAAGGATACAACCTTTGATCCATTTTGGTGTTTTTCTTCAAATTCTTTGACATGCTGAATAAGAACAGATTGGTGTAACAATTTTTTTTAACTTTTGATAACTTTTTGTGTGCCTTTTGAGTGTCTTGAGATACTAGATAACAAGTTGCGTGCACATCGGACAAAAACTGTACGACAAGTTTAAAAAGTAGTTTTTTTGATCAATTCAAAATGTCATGAAAAATTACATGACATCATGTAATGTCACATGGAATCAGAATGAGCCATGGATTCATATATATAAGAAATTTTGTGGCTAGCCCTTATGGTTCAAAAGTTATGACCATAAAAATAAATGAAATTTTTAGAGCTATAGAGTTTGACTTAGAGACTCCAAATTTGCCAAGGTAACATATGAAAATGTCCTCTATCAATTTGCCAAATTTCATTACTTTCCTATGCATGGTTCTATGGGCTGCTATAGACTCCCATGGCGGAAGACGAATAAGAAGAATAAGAACAAAATTGCAGAAAAACCGAAAACATATATGAGAAAATGCCAGATTCAGATGTTATTTTTCTTTTTACAAATTTAATTAATTAATAATATATATTAAATTAGGCAACATTTGCCACACATCTCTTAAGTACCTTCATGGCATATGTCCAAAAAGTATATATGTTAATACAGTAATAACGGTGGTAATGGTAGTGATGTCATTTTAAAACCAGTAGTGATTTTGTAGTGATAGGTGATACACAACAAGTTTCAAGTTAATCCCCAAAAGCACTGTGAAGATGGGTAGTTGACAAAATCAATTAAATAGCTTTAAATAGCTTTTTATAGCTATTTTTTATTTCATGTCAATTGGAAAAAATAGGAGAAGTTCAAAAAACATTTGTACAAACAGTACATTTGCAAAAAATTCTGTAGGACAGACAGGAACTATGGTAAATGTGGTATCAGACGACTTGGCATGAGCAATAAAAGCAATATATATAAATCACATGACAATATGTAGAATTTCTCATATGGTATATATTTTATTATATCTTTTGACCACTGGGGGTGTCGAGGTAAAACTTTTTTACATTTAACATATTTAAAATAATGCATTTCAATAAAAAACTCAAAATGTCTGATGCCCAACTAGCCAATATAGGACATTTTGGTATTATTTGCTCAACAAATTTGCTATGGCAACACATTAGAATGTCCTGTTTCTGTATGCCAAATTTCATAACTTACCTATGTACGGTTCTATGGGCTGCCAAAGAGTTACAGTACATTCCGAAAAAGAAATGTCTGCAAGCAGCAATCACGGGGTCAAGCCCAACAAGAGCACAAAAGGAAAATTTATGAGGACATCTGAAATGATAATTTTTAACAGAAATAAAAAACAGGTTCAGATGTATAGGTGAAATTCATAGATGTATAGGATTTTAGATGTATAGGTATATAGGACAGATTTTGTAAATGGCCAATATGTCATGGTTGGTTCAGATTCAGATCAAGTTTAAAATTAGATCTAAATTCAGATTAGCCCAGAAAAGCACTACTTTTCGAAAAGAAACATTTTTGGTTCAGATGCATAGGTGAAATTGAACTCATAGGTAACATTTAGTAAATGACTAAAATGTGACATTTGTTGGTTATATCATATGATTAAGATAAATTCAAATTAAGATTAGGTCTACCAAAGGACTACCATTTCTGGCTAAACAGTAATTTTCATGCTAGGAATGCACATGACAGGATTCGAACCGGCAACCAGACAGGTAACATGCTAGGGTTTTTTTTAGGCTAGCCCTTATGGTTCAAAAGTTTATGACCATAAACATAAGTGAAATTTTGAACTGGTGGAGTTTGAACTATGGAGTTTGAGGTAGAGACTCCAAATTTGCCATGGTAACATATGAGACGGTCTTCTAACTGTGTATAAATATAGCTGCAAGCAGCAATTATGGGGTTAAGCCCACTATGGGTACAAAAGGAAATATATTTTATCAGAAACTATGAATTTTTACAAAAGCAATTATAAAACATAGGAAAATGTATTTAAAACACAATAAAATTACTTATCATTTTTGGCCAGTAGGTGCGGCTGGCACCAAATTACAATGAGGTGATTAGGATGTGATCACACATACCAAGTTTCTTCTCAAAAAGTAAAGTAAAGGTAAAGTATGTTTTGAACGTAATTGAGTATTGCGCATAGGAAGTATGACAGAAAGTGATGTGTTTGGTATCATATGAATTGGCATGAGCAAAGAATTCAAAATATTTAAAACATTTGACAATATCTTCATTCATTAACAAAATTTTCATTTGTTATAAGCGTTTTCATAAATTTCAGATATCTTTTGACCAATAGGGGGCATTGATGTAAAACTTTACATTTCCTTTCAGAACATGAATCATGTCCATTTTCGTAGCCATATGCACTTGCGTTCATGAAATATTGCATTTTTTCACAAAATTCAAAATGGACAACGCCCAAAATGGCAGACCTATGAACTTTTGGTATCATTCCACTCTGCATGCCATAAGGAATCTAACAAATCTTATGATTTTACACGAAAGCATTCAAAAGTCATAAGCAAAAATAGCCATTTTCCTATTCTCCAGTTTTGTGAAGATACAGCTTTAAATACATTTTGCATGCACGCCATCAAAATTGTGGACAAGTTTTACTGAAACGTTTCATCAATTAACAAGAATTCCATACATTTTTCTCTTGAGTGCCTCTAGATTAACCATACCAAGTTTCGTGCAAATTGGATAAAAACTGTGAGAGGAGTTAGAAAAAGTAGGGTTTTCATATAACTCAGAACTTATATAACTCCACTCCAGTTTTAGACACGCACTCGCGAACTTCCCTAAACACTTCCCCTCGGGGGAATCCCTGCCACCATTTTGAAGTACGTTCCACTTCGTGAAGTGGACGAGGGAAGTTTATATGGACAGACCCTTGCTCCCTCGATTTTGACCGAGGGAGCGAGTCTACTGCATTTTCCATGTGATCAAGGGCTTAGGGCGTTCCATTTCAACCTATTTCAAGTGTTCCGCCAGTAGTGGGCACTCATGCAACGTAAGCAATGATGTACATCCGAGTCAACGAGACTGAGGGAAGTTAGCGAGGGAAGGGCTTAAAAAAATGAACTGGAACACAGCCAAAATTTAAAATGTCTGTTTACCAAAATGGCCGACCATGCAACATCACATGGCTCGGCATGCAGCACAGAATCAAACAAGACCACTTCTATGATTTTAAACTTAAGTATTCAAAAGTTATAAGCAGAAAAAGCTATTTTTTGCAACTCTTGACCAATAGGTGGCACTGTCACGAAACTCTACTCATACCCTGATGTTTAGACTATGATGAAATATAGCAAGTTTGGTGTCAATACACGATTGTTTGGCAGAGATATAGCCTAAAAACCATTTTGGCGTGCTCGCAGCAAAGTTCGATGACGCCGTATGCGGGAACGGATTGGTCAATCAACATGCATTCCATAACTTTTTGTCAGCACTTTATCTAGATGGTACACGCCAAGTTTCGTGCACTTTGGCTGAAAACTGTAGGAGGATTTCGAAAAAGTACGCTTTAAACTCATTTGAAAATGATGCATAGGAAATATGGCTGAAAATTAAGTTTTTGGTATCATACAAATCGACATGAGCCATCGATTTAAAATATTTTAAGCATTTTACAATATCTTAAATGTTTTATATGTTATAAGCACCTTTGGGCCTAATAAAAATTCTAGTATTTACAATAGGGTTTCAGTGATTCGTGCTTGAACCCCTAAATATAGCTGCAAGCAGCAATTATAGGGGTTCAAGCATTTAAAGACCTTCTTCAGAATGTTAAGAAATAAAAGATGTAACATATGATATTAGTATTTTGTGCGCAAGTGAAACAGCATCAGAAGAAAAATGTGATGGCGCCCCTAGTGGCTGATTTCTTTCAAATCAAAGGCATTTAGGACCATGAGTTAAACATGCCTACCGAGTTTCGATCAGCCTTCCTTAACCTTGTCTAAGATGTGCTCAAATTTATTGGCTGATTGCAGCCATGTTTTTCGAGAAACATGAATGTCGCGCTTGAACCCCTAAAAATCCTAACAATTAGTGTTTAAGCACTTCGCGCATGAACCCCTAATAATAATAATCTTCTTCAGGGGTCTTTGCCTCTTGTAATAATAATAATAAGTATGGTGGACAACAATAGTGATGCTTTGCATTCTGCAAGCACCACGGATAATAATAAGTATGCAGGATTACAATCGTGATACTTTGCTTTGCAAGCACCACCAATAATAAGGATGATAAATAATAATAGTGATGCTTTGCATTCTGAAATCTGAATGTAGCCTACCAATAAACAAGCCAGTGTGTAAATAGTTTCAAAAGGTATGTTTTGTGTTTTCTCCCTGGCACATATTATTGTCTTTCTGTACTTGTGTGATTCTTATAATAAAATTTGAAAGAGGGAAAAGGTCTCTGCGCGCCCCCTGCAGGAGCAGTGTCAGTGTTTGGGGTGTGGAGGAGTGTGTATCCCATAATGCAGCGCTTTTTGAGCGGTACGGCGACTCAACGTGGTCTCAATAAGGACATGCGGCACTGCGATTAGACCAGGAGAACAAGAAGTATTGATTGGGTGTCGATTTGAAACAGTGCATGTATATTTTTATATTTTAGTTTTTTTGTTTTTTACAAAGGAAACGCGTCGCTTTGAGTAAGATGTCTCTTGTTTGTGCGAGTAAGTGCGTTTGTTTCTGTTAGCATGAGTAACTAGCAATGTATAGCGTTAGCCATTGTTGTGTAGCATTTGCAGAACATTTATGTTTAGAAAACACTTTCTATGATTTTGCTCTTTTTGAGCAATATTTTACCGCATAGTGCTTTATCTGTAAACTATAGGCAATAGAGCATGATTTAATAGGCAAAGTACTGAATGCCTGTTTTGTCACGCTTGCACATAGCGTTATAGCGCCATAGCCTCAAACCTTATACCAAGGCTTAAAATAAAAATTACAAAGTAATGTTAGATAAAGAAACAGTGGCCACGCGGTTGTAAAATGATAACATCTTTTTGTTCGGCGACAGAGTTTTTATTTTGTTAAGCGATTTGTTAAATCTGTTTTGTTAGATATGGTGTGATATTTTGATAATGTGCTAAAACGTCTGTATACGATACGATAACGTTTTGAGTTTGGGAAATGAATTTTAAATTACTAAAAAAAAACTGAAATGTATATTACCAACACACGTGTTTGAAATTCTTTCTGGTAAAAAAAGGAAAACTATTTTATTGTTGCAGTAGGGTAAGTGTACCCATTAAGCCCACCCAAATCTAAGTTTAGGTGTTTTTATAGATATTGATTTGGTTTATAAGAAAAATTAGTTAAAATGCAAGATTTGTCTTTCATCTGAAAATGTATTCATTAGTTGTTGTACATTTTTGAATAGAAATCTAGAATATTTTAGGAATAACGTAAAAAGTCTGTCATGGGCTTAATTGGAACCATTGTACCATTTAAGCACACGTGTTACAAACAAGCCCACATCATAATTAATTCACAAAAATTATTGGTTTTAAAGAAGTAAAAGATCATATATTCAGGGACAAATATACAGGGACACATTTGAAATGCAGTCTGGTCAGTAGCATTATTGTAGGTAATTGGATCTTCAGGTAAGTGTAGGTAAAACTTGTTGCTCTCTATCTCCACCAGTTTACCTTTTCAAAGTGACACACATAACTGATTAAACAAAAAATGTAGTATCACAAGCACAGATATAAATATGTACTTTTTATGTAAATAACTTTTACTATATGACCGTGTCTGTGAAAACCAGGCTAAAACTAATTTTGAGATAATGTGCATTAAATTTTGATTTCACCTAATAATTTCACAATTATTTCAATCTTTAACATGGCCTGACTATAAATATTAAAAATATCAAGGTTTTTTTTTTTTGAAGAATGTTCTTTACATTATGTAGAATGATTTTATGTATAAAACATAAATCACAAATCTTTTTACAGACAGGGTCACATTATTCTGTTCCAAGTTTCTCGCGGAAAATAAGTGATACACATTAGCAGACATCTGTTATATGGGTAGTTGACAAATAAATATGTGACTGTGTCCTATGGTGTGACAGCAAAAATGTAGAAAGAAAATTTTAAAATATACAAATAGAATGAGAGGTTTATCTTTGTTGGAGTTACAAATAGGATGAGAAGAATTTATCTTACTGTATTTGTTAGTTTTTTTTTCACAGTTTTTGTAGGTCACACCATATGACAGACTTTTGTCAACCACCCATATAATGGCGTTGCACAGTGCGTATTTTGTAGATTTAAATATTGTTGTAGATTATGGTAGAAAGTAAGGTAAAGTAAAAGGTTATTAAGGCAAAAGCAGACAAAAACAGTTATCATTAAACACTTTTATTCAGAAAACTATCAGAGTTTGTGATTAGAGAGATTCCTGTAGGTTAGTGGATGGAGCATGGCACTAGCGACACCAAAAGTCATGGGTTTGATCCCAGGGATTGCACATACTACAAAAAATGTATAGTAGAATGCACTGTAAGTTACTTTGAATAAAAGCATCTGGCAAATGCATAAAAATGTAAAAAAATTAAATGGTTTCATAGATGCAAGAGATGCATGAAGCTAAAATATAGTGTGGACTAAGCATCAGAGTAATTTTTTTGTGCCCACATTAAGAAATGTTTAGTTTTTTGTAGCTTGTGTTGGCTATAGTTTGCATGTGTTTTGTGGCACTGTACCTTTTAAGCCCACCTTTAAAAAAAGTTATTTTATGAAAATAATCTGCTCTACAAAACAATTTGTTGTGTATGTATTTGTAAAGTAATGTAGAATGAATCACAAAACATTTAGAGCTCACATGCTTAATCTGTCTTTCAGTAAAGCTAGTGGTTTGACCTCAATATTAGCTTTGCGAGCAAGCTAATAAAACTCATCTTTTCATTTAAAGAACAAATGTATAAAATGATAAATTACTATTTGTTCATACACAAAAAAACAATACATTATTCTCTTATCTCACATTATAGCAACATACTTAGCAACGAAATTGCTCACAATTGTAGAAATGAGGTAAATTCTGAAGGTTCCCAAAACAACAAAATTTTTGAGTGACTTTGTGTGAGGTCACCTGACTTCAGCACAAAATATGAAAAATATATATATATTTTTTTTATTTGACATAAAAGTTGGAAGTGGGCTTAAAGAATACATGGGCTTATTTAAAAACAATGCAATGTAACAACGTAAACTATTAAATTACAACCTACCTTGCTGGCTTTCTGCATCCCATAAAACTTGGTCTTTAGGTAATTCTTTTGAAAGATTAAAAATATTAATTTATTTCAATGATTTTTTATATATTCTGCAGCCCTGTGTTCTATTAACCTGTGCTTTTCACTATGATCTTTTTCTCTTTAGTCTCAAATGAGATACCAGAGCACCCTTGTGTGTCTCCTGTGTCCAATCAAGTGTTTGAGAGACGTTTGATCGAGAAGTACATCGCAGAGAATGGAGCCGATCCTATTAATGGACAGCCACTGTCTGAAGAACAGCTCATCGACATCAAGGGTAATAATCCAGCTGTGACTTTGCCAGTAATGATATCTCTTGTAGATCCAGTTCAGTTACACTAGGTCTTAATAGATTAGATTAGATTCAACTTTGTCATTACACATCAGTGTTTCCCCTAGGTTTACAGCTTTGGGGGGGGGTTGGTTGGGGAAAATGTCTGTATGTCTCTGTATCCTGTAAACTGCATAGCGATTTATAGATGCGATCAATGGCAAATTGTGTCCTTTATTAAGGGTTGCAAGGGTTTTTTTCTCTCTTATCAAGAGTTTTTTTTGAATCCCTGACCACTGACTGCTATCTGTTATTACATGTAAAGCTGCTTTGATACAATGTCCTTTGTGAAAAGCGCTATACAAATAAAATTGAATTGAATTGAATTGAAAATAACACGCGCGCTGTTCTGAACGTCATCACGTGCGCAGAGCGGCCTGCATAGCGTATTAAATATCTCTTGTCTTATTTATTCAGCAGATTTACAATGTCCTGCCTAAAAACATTTTAAACACAAATATGTAAATAGTGAGCTGCATGTAATTCATTAATATAAACTTGTTAATGAAATTACAGGTTTCAGTTACCCGTCATGTAATTACCACAATATATTATGAATAAGTTAGGCCGTATGTAATTGGTATGTCATGTCTTAGATAATAACCCTGCTGTCACATTTATTTATGTATGTATTTAGTTACTTACCAAGATCAGTCTTGTACAACCAAGGGGAGTATTTCCCCTCTGACAGCCAAACTGGATCAAAACCTGTCATTCGGTGATGACTGGACATTTGATGCTTGTCAGGGGCAGCACTTCGAGCTAGGGATGGGTATCGTAAAGGTTTTAACGGTATTACTACTTTTATCGATACCACTTATCGATCCGGTACTTTAACGGTACTCTTATTGGCACTTTTTGTTGTGTTTTTAATAAAAAAACAATAACAAATTGAGAACAGAATTAACACTTTATTTTTTAAATGTAAAATAAAATAATTATCTATAGCCTAACAAACAGCAATGTTTGAGCAAATATATATTATACAAACAAAATAAATCAAATAAATAATTTCTTTTGTAAAAGAATGTCCAGTGCTTTAAAGCAACACAGTTGGGGCAGGTAGACTGCAAAAGAACTGGGCTTAAAAGTTATACATGTTTGAAACTACTTGCAATGTACACTACAAAATTTAAGTGTATGTATTTCATCACTACAAATTCATTATTAGGTCATTTCTACTTTATCATTTCTTAATAAGCATAGTTTATTCTTATTCATCTATTTGTAAATGCAGTACTGTAAAGGCATTTTTAATGTCTATGATTTATTTAGCTTACTGCAGAAAAATACGTTAGGTTATTCATAATTTAACTGAACGTGATGTATTTATTAAATTATTAAATACTAATTTAGAGAGACCTTATAGGATGCTTATGTCATTGTTATTTGGGAAGACTGCTAGCATATTTACCTGAGGAGGTGGATGATGAACTAACTAGGCATTCGAAAACTTTGCAATTCTCTGTCTGCACATGATGAACTTTTGAAAGATGTTTTGATGGATTGCTTGTGTTTCCGCCCTTACAAGCTAAGATTCTTGTTGCACGTGTTGTAACGATCATTGTCTGCATCCACTCGAGTGAAATGTAAACATACTTTAGACCGTTCGCCATCGTCACTCTATTAAGCGCTTGAGGCTTTAAATGTTGTATGCGTGCCGCGCACTCATTGTACTCAGGGACAGACAGGGACATTTCGCGCATGATGGATAAAAATGCAGGTAAATGTCTAATGTCTAAATAGGCTATTATCGTAAATTAGAAATGGTTGGACAGTTAAAATGCGCAAGATAACGTTTATTTAGCATTAATAAACAGGACATGTATTTTCTTAATTTCTCCAGTACCGAAAGCAGAACCGATAGCGTCAGAGCTTATTGATACTTCGGTCTTTCATAATTTAGCACCGGGGCTAGTTTCGGTACCCATTCCTACTTCGAGCAGGAGAGCTACTCCGGCTGCTACTTGCAGTAGAGCAAGTGTTGCCATCCTCAGTTGTTCCCCGTGTGTGCGCGCGTGCGCACTCATTGAGATAATTGTAAACGCGCAAACACAGACAAAGACATGCCATCGTGGAAATAAGATAAATAACATAATACTCAAGGGCTATTTAGTTTGTTAAATAAAATAACAAATTGTAATCTGGCGCTATAACGAAAATCAAATTTACTTGACCTTCAAGGGGCGCCCCCCTTATATAATGGTAGGGGAAACACTGCACATGTACAAGTACAGAGCAATGAAATACAGTTAGGTCTAACCAGAAGTGCCATAATGCAGTATAAGTACAGGATATAGATCTCTCAGTCAGGGGAACGACTTCGTCCATTCACACAAAAAGCATTACCACTGCCAGGCCAAAAATGCTAGTGGGTGCCAGGGCCAGTTGCATTTCAGGGCTTGATCATACCTCATTGGGGCTTCAATCAGAGCCAATGGGCAGGTTTTTTGCTTGCTGTATACTATGGTCAGAAGCGGTTGCTTATGGTTGCTTAGCAACAGAAGACGCCACAGGAGCGCAAGCTCCAGTGCTTTTTAATAAGGAAGATAGCAGCTGTACCATTTAGTTCAGTGGTTCACAAACTTCTTTAAAGTACCACCTTTAATAAAATTTGTCGTTCCAAGTACAACCTACTTACCGCCATAGAAATCACATAATATACATAACACAATAAAATACAAAGTAGCCCTGCTAGTCCCAATACATGATTTACGGAACTGCAACATAATTTGAGGAGCTCTTTTCCAAAACGCTATAGCTTCCATTTGAATAGTTTTCATGAAAATGACTTTTTTTTTTACCTAGACCCATACATTTTGTTAATATTCATTTATCCTGTTAAAATGGTCTGCTGGCTCAGTCTGAACATGTTAAACAATGATTGTTAAATATAACAACAATGTTGTCGATTATAAATTCAAAGTTTATATTTTATTTTTTCAAAACGCTACAAATCCATCCTTTAAAAAAAAATTGGTTTATGTCTTTTAAAAAACAAAACAAGAGAACATGCAACATATGACATCAGGGACTCGTACTATAAATTAATATAAATCAAATAAATGCAAATGCATTAAATAAATAACAGCCAAATAAAATAAATAGTAACAAACTAAATAGTAAAATAAAGTGTTATTACTCATTTTGAAGACTGAGCACAAACAAACATCTCTCGCTTCAGAGCGCCACCTTGTTGGATTGCATCGAACGCTTACCGAATTCTGATTGGTCTAGAGGACATATCGCATTTAGGCTAAAAACAGGTTCGGCGCTTATAGCGGTTTGGAAGGGAACTGCGTCTTGCAGTACATTTTAAACAAGGAAATATAGCAATTTGGCATGAAACATTGATGGAGCAGTGAATAGGTTCAGTACACAGCAAAATGGCATGACAAACTCATTTGTTAAAAATTTGGCGTTTATCGGGTTTTGGAAAAGAGCTCTTCATTTGATGACCAAACTTACATTTTAGCGACCAGAAAAATGAAATTCCAGGATTTGTCGCCACAAGGTATCTTTGTGATGTTGCCAGTTAGTCCACGTTGTGAGGATGTCATGGGGTGGTAGTCAGTTGGTAATTTTTTTAACTTTTTTTTCAGATTTTGTTTTACACCTTTGCTATAAATGCCCAGACAGTCTAACAATTTATGTCCTCATGAGGACGTAAATTGTTAGACTGTTATTATTTTTAATCTTTACACCAATTGCCTTAAAATGTACATATTTACATACATAACATTAATACATTACATACAAAACATTAACAATAATACTTGAGCATTACCCATAACAGCAGCGGTCTGTATATTATCCTGGATAATACATTTTCGTTCTGTACTGTTAACAATTATTTTATGTAAAAGTTTTTAAATACATATTAATAACAGCTAAAAGCTAGCATAAGGTTGGCGGACACTGCATACGATTAAAATATTTAAAAATTTTCCATACAATACAATTACAATAAATATGAACACTTATTACATTTAAAACACTTACATTAAAATGTATTACTTTATCTAATCAGGGTTTTTGGTCTTTTATTTTAATAGTCCTCTTCAGTTAAGAAAATATTTCTGTACTCTCAACTGCCATCAGTGCTGTATAATACCTAAAAGTTAAACGATAAATAAAAACAAAGCTTTTAGAGTGCCTTAATTTTAATAAATGTTTATAAAAAACAATAAAATGACAATAAAATATTTATTTGTTCAGAATTATCAAATGTCTCGCCTTATAAAACTAAATGTCCTATCAGAGAAAATTTCCTGTCAGAAAGAAGCACCTCAAAATGCAGTGATATTGCTGTCAGATTCTGTCAGAATATAAATAATTACGCCATTTATAAATACTTTTTTTTTTCACTTAAGCCACTGATAAGTTATTGTGACACCTCACAGGAACGAACACCAGTTTTCCTGTCAGATGCCGTTCTTCTGTGCACAGCACTCTCTCTTTTCATTTCACCCGTGAGAGGCGTGTACACGTATGTTACAGTACAAAAATAAAAGAGCAGACTGCGTATGTTAAAACATATTTTTTGTTACTTTAATTGTAGGGTAATAAAATATCGGTTATTATTTTGTTGCAGTTATTATCCAAAGTCATGGAATTACTAAAATAATATGAACGTAATTAATCGTTCTTGGTCATCTTGCAATGTAAAACTTTGCGTTAGGAATTCACTAAAACTTGTGAAGTGGTAATTTATTAGTAATGATATTATGTGGCTAGGACGTTGCAGTTACGTTACCAGTAAGTCATATTACCAAAATAGTACGAACATGTTACGTTATGGGACTGTTTTTGGTTATTTTGCAATGTAAGGAGAATTCCGTTGGGAATTGGTTATTTAATGGTAATGATATTACGTGTCTGGGATGTTGCAGTTATGTTGTCAGTTGGTAAGTCATGAAATTACCAAAAAGTAATTTCTAATGAATTTTTAGAAGCATTACCCGTCGCCACGGACCCGTCGCCACGGACCCGTCGCCACGGACCCGTCGCCACGGACCCGTCGCCACGGACCCGTCGCCACGGACCCGTCGCCACGGACCCGTCGCCACGGACCCGTCGCCACGGACCCGTCGCCACGGACAGCCTGACACGATGAATAAGGGAAAACAATTTATTACACTGCACTCTCTCTTTTCATTTCACCCGTGAGAGGCGTGTACACGTATGTTACAGTACAAAAATGGATATATGGAATTATTTTGGATTTAGGAGAGATGGTGCGTTACAAACACAGGTACTGTGTAAAACATGCCGAACAGTGGTGGCAACTTCAAGAGAAAACACGACCAACCTCCATCACCACCTGCAATACAATCATAAAGACCTACACGAACAATTGAAAACTAGCCAAACAACAAAACCAGAAACATCAAGTAGCAAATCTAAAACTTTGCCATCATTACAACAACAGTCAATTTCTCAGAGTTTTGCGAGTGTGACTCCTTATGACGCAACATCCAAACACCACAGAGAAATCACAGCGGCTATAACTCGATATTATAAACACAGTGACTAAAGAGGGTTTTGTGAGCCTGATAACCAAATTGGACCGAAGATACCAGATTCCATCACAGACTTATTTTTCGCAAGTCGCCATTCCAAAAATGTGTGACGCATGCAGGGAGACCGTGGAATACCACGGATCTTTGGTCCAGTCGAACGACAGAGCCCTACATCAGCCTCACTGTGCACTTTCTGGATCAAGACTTTGAACTGAAAACGCGATGTCTTCAGACAGCCTACTTCCCCGGACAACACACCGCAGAAAACATTGCGTGTGGACTAAGTGATGCAGATTTTTTTTTCTCTTGTTTTTATGAGCCCTTAAGGATTGTAGTAGTGAGAGCCATTACAGTTATTTTAAATGGCCATTTCTATTTATTTATTTAATTATAAAAGTTATTTTCCCCACATTTGTTTTATTCAAAGAGAGATGTTTTTGTTGAGTTTACAAGAAAATATTGAACGTTAAAATCAGTTGAATGTTAATTTCTTATAGTTATAATGCCTCATTTATGTGCAGTTTGTTCAATAAAAGCGTGTCAAAAATTATCTATTTGATTTCTTTATTCAGTGGGAATATGCTATTCAATGTTTAGGTTCTGTGTTCGCGAAGAACCTATTAAAGCACTAAGACATGGGAACAGTATAGCTAACATTCACATTTGAATATTTATCGCAAGTCATATCGTCATCGCAATATTAAACAATGTTATCGCACATCGCAGCTTTTCCTCATATCGTTGCAGCCCTACATGCAACGTCATTTCTCTGAATTTGTTTAAAAGCGTGTATTCTATTTCCACACTGAAACATTTCAGAACGAGCACTTTGTCGCATATGTTGGTTCATTCACTGATCTAATATGTTTGAATGTGAATGCAGTGTTTACAGTTTAATATGCATGGAACATTCTCTACTTTAAAAAATAACCATTTACATGCCTAAAACATTTGTGTTGTAAGAATGTACAGAGAGTCTTCAGATACAGAAACAGGGACTGGTAAGGTATTCTTTATAATCAATATCTGATAACTCTCTATTAACTCAATAGAATGTTTGGGCATTCCTACATGGCATTGCGGTGGCTTCAATGTTAAGACGTCATGCTCAATCCAGTCATGTATAGATTAGTGGTTTTGGCCCCTAATTTTTATTCGGGTGCCTCACTACTCATAATACTCACTTTAATGTTAAAATATTTCTTCATTTTTAGTGTCTCACCCCATTCGACCAAAGGCCCCATCTGCCACAAGTATCCCTGCTATTCTCAAATCTCTTCAAGATGAATGGGTTAGCACACTATTACTACATAATCAAATAAAAAATATTTAGAAATATGGAAATATACATTTTGCCAACAGCAGTGGGTTTGTCTTTATCTCTTCCAGGATGCTGTAATGCTGCACAGTTTCACTCTGAGGCAGCAGCTGCAGACCACACGACAGGAACTGTCTCATGCTCTTTACCAGCATGATGCAGCCTGCAGAGTCATTGCACGTCTTACAAAAGAGGTCACTGCAGCTAGAGAGGGTAAGAGCAAAAATCTGCATTAAAATGTTGTTTAGCATCTGACATATTTGGGTTCTTGCCATCACTGATGTGTTGACTTCAACTGCAGCGTTGGCTACACTTAAACCTCAGGCTGGACTGGTTACTCCACAAGCTGTTCCTGCCTCCCAACCTGCCTCTGTGGTTAGTTCCAAGACTTTTAGGGTTTTTGAGGGTTACGATTTATACATGGGCAATAAAAATCCCTATTTACGTTTTTCTTTTTTTATCTTTCAGGGTGCTGGTGGTGATGCCATGGAGATCAGTGAGCAAGTTGGAATGACACCTGAGATCATACAAAAGGTATGTTTAAATACATACATGTAAGTTTCAGCTTTGGTAGCTTATGGTTAAACAAACCACTAACGTTTCTAAGACAGCCATTTGCTATATTTGAATTTAACTGTAATTAACTGACTACTTCTGCTTTATAGCTCCAAGACAAGGCCACTGTCCTGACCACTGAGAGAAAGAAGGTGGAAAAATTTAATTATAGTGCTTTTATTTGTCTTATGTGTTAAATAAGTTTATAATGTTGGCTTTGCTTAAAGGCACAGAAAAGTTTACCTCTTACTGCTTTTTTTCCAGAGAGGAAAGACTGTTCCAGAGGAGCTAATCAGAGCAGAAGATCTTAGCAAGTATCGCCAAGTGGCAACTCATGCTGTATGTGTCTACTTGAGTTTTATGTTGTTGTTTTTTATGTATAATGATCCCTGTGAACTGGAAGTAGCAATTACTTCCACATTGTGATGTATTTATGAATAAATGAAAAAAGGGGTGTGGCTTGTTGTTCCAGTGCAAATTGACTGGATCTAGAAAAGTAGGCATTTATAATCAACAATGCTGTTTTTCTTAAAGAATTTTTATTTTTTTTGGTGATTTCAATTACAAACATGACTGCAGTACATTTCTGTTAATGCCAAACTATGGTGTGCATCACCCTTCACCTTTCTCAACAGGGCTTGGAATATAGCTAGTATCCTAAAATTAGAATTTTTCTTTGATGATAGAAAATCTTGCTATTGGTACGTTTCTTTTCTCTTTAGGGACTTCACAGTGCCAGTATCCCAGGAATACTGTCTCTGGATCTCTGCCCGACAGACACCAACAAAGTCCTCACCGGTATATACAAACATTCATGCATATAAATGGTTTCGTCTGACATGAGCCTGACCCAAAGTCTGTGTTTGTTTATCGGTCTGGCTAGTGGCTAGTAATATGACAGTGACTACAAAAGCAGTTAAAGGCAAGGTGATGAGTACACTAAAGTTGGTCTTAGGTTTTTGTGCTGTGGGATGCAACCTGACCTTTAGAACAAATACGTAGAGGGGCGCTTGTCAACGATTCTTTGGGAAAGTCTATTGAAAGTTAAGTTTGGGGCAGGTAGTATCATTTGTTTTAGTTGTTGCTGCCGAAACCTTTTATATGCACACACATTATCATCTCTACGAATGTATATTTAATGCTCTCTTTCATCAGGTGGTGCAGATAAGAACGTGGTGGTGTTTGACCGTAGAGAGGAGCAGATTGTTGCCACCCTCAAAGGACACACCAAGAAGGTGTCGTCTGTCATCTTCCACCCCACTCAGGTAAGTGCCCTGTCTGTCCCTCTTAATACGTTCATTATTCCTGGTTGGTCAGTGTTTCTCAAATCTCTTGATGTGTGGTCTTGTCAAGGATGTGATTTAGATTTTTTTCTCTGTATTTTCTGAACTCTGTGGGATGCCCCTTTTAATTAGCATAAATCTGTTTTCATGCCTGTCTTATGCAGTCGATGGTGTTCTCAGCATCTCCGGACAGCACCATTCGTGTGTGGTCAGTTACCGGGGGCAACTGTGTACAGGTGATCCGCGCTCATGAAGCAGGTGTTACTGGCCTTTCTCTGCATGCTACTGGAGACTACCTGCTGAGCTCATCTGATGACCAGGTACAATCTG
Organism: Beaufortia kweichowensis; assembly: GCA_019155185.1. Classification (NCBI taxonomy): domain Eukaryota; kingdom Metazoa; phylum Chordata; class Actinopteri; order Cypriniformes; family Gastromyzontidae; genus Beaufortia; species Beaufortia kweichowensis. Next base: position 13,214,793 of record CM032803.1, on the reverse strand, counting down.
TACAATACACACAATCTGACTAACCAGCCTTACACTAGGAGAAGGAACAGTTTACAAGCAGCACAAATAGTGTGTATGTTTGTATCCTTCAGCGCTGTGAATCTTCACCTGACTATTCAACATGATTGCGATTCAGAGGGTCACCATTCGATGCTTCTTGTCTGTTAATTCTAATGTGTTATTATAATGTTAACATGTAAAACATTCTCTTTTTTAAAACTTTTTGGGGAACAGTTAGGCTACAATGCTATAGTGATGATATATATGTGTAAAGTAGGCTATTAAAAACGGATACATATGTACAGTCATGGGCAAAAATATTTTTTGCAATTCTGTCAGAAAATGCAACACTTCTCTCAGGAAATTCTTGTAATGCAAATGTTTTGGTATTCACATGTTTATTGTTTTTGTTTTCACTGGAACAACACAAAAAAGTCAAAACTTGAAAAAATTAAAGTTGGCTAAATTGTAAAAAAATAATTGCTTTTCAAGCTTGTGATGCTCCTGTAATTTGTATGTAGACACACCTGTGGCAAGTAACAGGTGTGAGTAATATAGTAAACACTTGCAACCAGTTAAAATGGAGAAAAGTTAACTCAACCTTTGTCTTTTGTGTGTCACGCTAAGCATGGAGAAAAGAAGTGTAAAAAGATGTCTGTGGATTTGAGAGAAAATTTTTTGGAAAAACATGGACAATCTTAAGGCTCCATCTCCATAGATCTTAATATTCCCGTGTCCACTGTACTCAATATCATCAAGAGGTCAGTGTCAGAAAGCTGCCTCTCCACCAGAAGTCATGGGTCTTCCAGCAAGACAATGACCCGAGACACGCTTCAAAAAGCACTCAGAAATGGTTGCTCTCTGGTTGCAAGTCCAACTCTCTAACCACTAGGCTACAACTGCCCCCTGTAGTGTTTATTTCTTTTATTTTTGATGATTATAACTGACAACTAATGGAAACCCCAAATTCAGTATCTCAGAAAATTAGAATATTGTGAAAAGGTTCAATATTGAAGATACCTGGTGCCACACTCTAATCAGCTAATTAACTCAAAACACCTGCAAAGGCCTTTAAATGGTCTCTCAGTCTAGTTCTATAGACTACACAATCATGGGGAAGACTACTGACTTGACAGTTGTCCAAAAGACGACCATTGACACCTTGCACAAGGAGGGCAAGACACAAAAGGTCATTGCAAAAGAGTCTGGCTGTTCTCAGAGCTCTGTGTCCAAGCACATTAATAGAGAGGCGAAGGGAAGGAAAAGATGTGGTAGAAAAAAAGTGTACAAGCAATAGGGATAACCGCACCCTGGAGTGGACTGTAGCTGGAGTCAGTGAACCACTACGCACAGACGTATGCAAGACACGGGTTTCAGCTGTCGCATTCCTTGTGTCAAGCCACTCTTGAACAACAGACAGCGTCAGAAGCGTCTCGTCTGGGCTAAAGACAAAAAGGACTGGACTGCTGCTGAGTGGTCCAAAGTTGCATTCTTTTGGAAATCAGGGTCCCAGAGTCTGGAGGAAGAGAGGAGAGGCACAGAATCCACGTTGCTTGAGGTCCAGTGTAAAGTTTCCACAGTCAGTGATGGTTTGGGGTGCCATGTCATCTGCTGGTGTTGGTCCATTGTGTTTTCTGAGGTCCAGGGTCAACGCAGCTGTATACCAGGAAGTTTTAGAGCACTTCATGCTTCCTGCTGCTGACCAACTTTATGGAGATGCAGATTTCATTTTCCAACAGGACTTGGCACCTGCACACAGTGCCAAAGCTACCAGTACCTGGTTTAAGGACCATGGTATCCCTGTTCTTAATTGGCCAGCAAACTCGCCTGACCTTAACCCTATAGAAAATCTATGGGGTATTGTGAAGAGGAAGATGCGATATGCCACACCCAACAATGCAGAATAGCTGAAGGCCACTATTAGAGCAACCTGGGCTCTCATAACACCTGAGCAGTGCCACAGACTGATCGACTCTATGCCACGCATTACTGCAGTAATTCAGGCAAAAGGGGCCCCAACTAAGTATTGATTGCTGTACATGCTCATACTTTTTATGTTCATACTTTTCAGTTGGCCAAGATTTCTAAAAATCCTTTCTTTGTTTTGGTCTTAAGTAATATTCTAATTTCCTGAGATACTGAATTTGGGGTTTTCATTAGTTGTCAGTTATAATCATCAAAATTAATAGAAATAAACACTTGAAATATATCAGTCTGTGTGGAATGAATGTATACATTATACAAGTTTCACTTTTTGAATGGAATTAGTGAAATAAATCAACTTTTTGATGATATTCTAATTATATGACTAGCACCTGTATATCCTTTGGAGAGATCTCGAAACAGCAGCCAGTACAAGGCATCCTTCAAATCTGAATGACCTGGAGCGGTTTGCGAAAGAAGAGTGGTCCAAAATTCTAGTAGAGAGGTGTAAGAAACTCATTCATAGTTACAGGAATCGATTGATTTCAGTTATTTTTTTCCAAAGGGGGTGCTACCAAATATTATGTTTAGGGTCCCAATAATGTTGTCCAATAATTGTGTCCATTTTTTGGGTTCTGTGTGGAATTGTATCAGATTTCACTTTTCTTCAGTTTTTTTTGTGTTGATCCAGTGCAAACAAAAACAATAAACACGTAAATACCAAAACATTTGCAATTGCAACAATTTTGTAAGAGAAGTATTGCATTTTCTGACAGAATTGCAACGGTGCTGATATTTTTGGCCATGACTGTATAAAAGCAAAAAGTAAAAATTTCAAAAACGGGTTATAAATGTGACAGAAGCGCTGAGGTGAAAATCATACAGCCATGTTTTCACTTTCTGTTAGACTCACATGTTTACTATTGTAACATTTTTGCTCACCAGCCACAGTGGCTATTGGTTTTCCAAAGTTACTAGCCATTCAGCCATTTTCACTGGCCACAATTTGTTGTTGGGAAAATACATTTTATATTATTAAAGTTGACGGTTCTCAGCCGCCATCATCCTGTCAATAATTGTATCTTGCTTGGGTGACTGCTTGTGCCACTCGCTTCGTCATGTGGTTCGTGCTGCAAATATAGCTTGTGCTAAATGGAATAGATGTGCATCACTTTGTAACTGTAGAATCCGTCTGACTGAACTAAATTTATTTGTGGTAGGCAGTGTGCAGGTAATTATATTGGTGGATAGCCGCCTGTCATGCAACACCACTAACGTCAACCACCATGACATCCCTAACCAGCAGTTACTTCCACAAATCAGGGTTCAGCACTAAGGATTTTTTTCTACTGGCTCGGATTTTTACTTGCCCTAACCAAATATATATATATAAATAAATAAAAATAAATATAAATAAATAAGAGTAAGACCATTATGAGATGATTGTAAAACTGCTGTGATTAACAGCATATATGTGATTATTATAATAATGAAGAGAATAATAAAAAAAAAACTATTAATAGTATATTATTCAACCAAATATTTTGATTTACTTTTTATTAACTTGACGTTATTGATTACATAAACGACATCATCAACATCCATTTAGTAAACATTTTTATTCTCGTATGGGGAGCTAATTACGTTCGAAGCATATTTATAACAGGTGATATCGTTTGTGCATGTGGCACTGAAAGAAAGTATGTTTCACTTTTATTTAAAGTAAGTAAACAGCCTCTAGCTTTGCAATATGATAAATTGCAGTAAACTTTACCAGAATCTCAGCCGCCTCCTCTTCTCTCAAGCGGGAGGGGCTATGCTTCAGTACACTTCTGTAAAGTTGACCAGATGTTTGACATTTGAGATTTGTGAATTTAGGGAGCATCTGCAAAGTTACATTAACATTAGTCTACTTATGTATACTAATACATTAATAACAGGGCTTTAATTAACTTTGTAACTTTGTAGCAAAAATTTAGGACCACCCTCCGAAAATGAAGAATAACAGCTGTTCCGCTAAAGCAACAATGTATTGTTCATGGCCAAAACAATTGACAACAATTTTACTATTAAAAGATGCATTTTATGTGTCCTATGCGTAATGATTTCATGAAAAATCACTAAACCCTCAAATTTTCTCATAACCTTCAGAGAAACTGTTAAAACTACATCAAATCATGTTATGCTTATATTGCTTCTTTTGCAGTGTCTCGTCTCTAAGAGCTATGTTTCATACCGCACGACTGAGCAGCACACTAGTGCACCTAGAGACTGCTGCACCACTGTGAGGGGAGCACGAACGCTTTTTAAAGGGGTTTGGTCATGAATGCATTTAAAATGCAAACCTGCCTTTGCTATACCGTCAGTTGCTGTGCAGTCACAAGGTGCTCACTCCCAGCTGTAACCCGTGCTGTATGAAACGCACGAGGCACAGCAAACACGTCTGTAGCGCGTTTTAAAAAGCAATGAGAAAGTAGCACTTATCATACTCTGCAGTAATTACCGAACGCTCTGTAGAGAAATAAAACTGTTGGCAGTACAACAAAATATGCAGTTGCACAGATGCTCCCATATCTTGTTTAAGCTCACACAGGTAAGGTTTTGGGAGCATATGATGAGACATTTCCGCTCGAGTTAAAATTTTTTCATCTTGCGCGTAAGTCACCCAATTCGTGTCATATGCACCGCACGGTGCGAATTCGCATCTTTGCATGTAATCTACTCGCGCGAATAATTAAATTTGCTTTTGGTGTGAACACGGCATTAGTCGTCCATTATGTCTGCTAGTAACACCACTTACCTCCACCCAGCCTCTGTTGTGAAAGAAGTGTGGCAACGTATTTTTGAGCGTCTCTGCCAGAAACAGGTATTCTCTGCTTGTTTGCAATACAATGGTAAATAAAGAACCTGTTCTTTAAATCTGTGCAGCGTTTACTTTAGTTAACAAACATTATAAATACATAAGGGTCATTCTCACGAAACCACTGAAACATCATGGCTGTAATTATAAAACATAGAATTTGGTAACACAAAAAATGATCATAACAAACATAATTGGGTTCTCTACCTCGCACAAAGAATACTTTTAACATGGGAATAATTTATTTTTGTATTTTATTGCTTTTATTGTTGCTAAAAATAACGCATCCCGATTTGTCCGAGTGCATTTTGCTCCAATTTAATCAGAGTAAAATTAAAATATACTAAAAAAAATATATATTTTTATTAATCTTTTTTCTTTATTGTTATTAGAAACTTGTTCCAGAGACATCAATGTACAATATATAACATCAAAACTGTAACAAAACAAAAGTACACTAGAGGGGGCTTAAATAAAGTCTATAAAAAAAAGATTGAAGTTTACAAACTTAAAGTTTTAACTGCTTTTTGTTTCAAGGAATATCGTAAAGAGTCCATATAATGTTCAATTTCTCTCTTAAAAGATATAAAACAGGGTTTTTTGCAAGAAAACTTGCATTTATGAATATAACTTTGCCATTAAAAGTATAAAGTTTTTTATATAAATCTGGTTACTTTTGTTTCTACAATCCTCCATATGACCAAATACTACATCCTTCCACAATAGCACAGATTGGTTATCAATATTTTTTTATATAAAATCACAAACATTTTGCCAGAATGGTCTTACCAATGGACAGTGCCAAAACAAATGAATCATAGTTTCAGGGCAATTATCACAGAAAGTGCATTTAACGTCAATACCATTTTAAAATTTTACAAGGTAATGCTTCACTGGGTAAATCTTATGTATAATTTTGAATGATACCTCTTTGACTTTGTTTGTAATTGAATATTGATTAGGTGTAAGCCAGACCTTTTTCCAAGCAATATTGTCTGTTAACCGATTCCAATAAGAGTAAATATAAGGCAAACATATAATATTTCTTTGAAATAACTCTCTTATAGATCTGTTTTTTGAATTAAGAGAAAAACAAATATTACCTACATAAGAGTTAATTATATTAGATGGGGACCATTGTTGACTGTTAGTTCTTTTCTGTGATCTGAACAGCATACAGACTTTAGAGGATATTGCTCCAAAAACTTTGGCATAGTCCCCTGGTGTTACAGGAATCTTGTAATATGTCAAAAACTCATTATAGGTGAAAAGAAAACCATTTGCATTAAATAACTGATCCACCAATATGATGTTATTATCAAACCAATGTTTCATAAAAAGTGATTTGCGCTTATATAAAATGTCCTTATTATTCCATATAAAATGTCCTTACTATTCCATATATAATAATTATGTGGTGAAAAGTTATGTTTGAATATCAATGACCACGATAAAAAGGCCTGGCGATGAAATTCAGATAGTTTTACTGGTATTTTATCAATATTATAATTACAACTGAGAAGAAAATGTATGTTACCCAGGTTTGAAAGAATATGGGAGGGGATAAAATTCCAAATGGAGTAAGGATTTCTGATTATCTGATTAAGCCATTTAACTTTAAATGTATTATTTAATATTTCAAAATCCAGAACGTTTAGGCCTCCATTTTCATATGAATTCATGATAACTTTTTTCTTTATATAGTGTATTTTGTTTTTCCATATAAAGTCAATCAGTATTTTATCAATCTCTCTGCATAATGTTTTATCAAGATGCAAGGCCATTGCTGCATAAGTCAGTCTAGAGACACCCTCAGCTTTTGTAATTAGAACTCTGCCCCTCAAAGAAAGATCTCTTATCAGCCATTGATTTAATTTCTTTTTAGTATTTTGAATAATAGGGTTGAAATTCAGAAAACATGTTCTATGCTGATCTTTAGTAATGATTATTCCTAAATACTGAACTTCATTTTTTAAGGGGATACCAGAATAAGCTGTTTCAGAACATTCTTTGATGGCCATAAGCTCACATTTAGCTAGATTCAAGTATACACCAGATGCCCTTGAAAATTCACTGATTAATGCAATAGCTACAGAAATCTGTTTTTCATTTTGAATGAACAGTGTAGTGTCATCAGCTAGTTGTGTTATTTTTATTTCTCTATCAACAATTGTAATACCCTTCATAGGACTTGATTTGATATGAGAGTAAAGAAGCTGACTCACTAATAAAAAGAGGTATGGAGAGACAGAACACCCCTGTCTAATTCCTCTTGTAATATCGAATCTAGGAGAAGTACCGTTTGATGATTTAATAGAATAGTTGCCATTTTTATAGAGAGTTTTAATAGCTGCAGAAAAGAAAAAAACAAAATCAAATTTCTTAAGCGTGTCAAAGAGAAACTGATGCTCTACCGAGTCAAATGCTTTGTAAAAATCTAAGAATATTATAAATCCATTGTCACTAATAAATTCTGAATAATCCAAGATGTCCAAGATAAATCTTATATTATTTGTTATATGCCGATTTTTCATGAATCCTGATTGTGATTCATCAGTTATGGAATCCAATGCTGTTTTTAATCTTTTAGATAAAATTAGGGCCAGCAATTTATAATCATTGTTTAATAAGCATATGGGGCGCCAATTATCAATATATAGCTTGTCTTTTTTTGGTTTAGGGAGCAATGTAATTAGACCTTGTGTTAGAGTGGGTGGAAGATGCTGTCTTTCTATGCTTTCAACAAAAACCTCTATGAGAAAAGGAGACAATTCTTTATAAAATAATTTATAGAATTCTGATGTCAGACCATCAGTACCTGGTGATTTGGAATTTTTCAAATGATTAATTGCATCCGTCAATTCAGAACATGTAATAGGTTTATCACAAATTTCCTTTTTATATTTATCAATGGGTTTAATCTGCAATGAATTCAAAAAGGCATCAGCTTTCTCCCGAGAGTAGCTAGAGGTATATAAATTCTTATAAAAATCACTACAATACTGAGAAATTATTGTATGATCATCCGTTGTAACCCCATTAATATTTAATTTAGTAATAGTATTATTAAGAAAATTCCGCCTTTCTAAGTTGAAGAAATAATGTGAGTTTTGTTCCCCTTCTTCAAGCCATTTTCTTCTCGAGCGGATAAAAGCACCTTCAACTTTTTTCATGTATACGTCATCTAATTTACTCTTTAACTCAGCCATTTCTAATTTTTCATCCTCCAGGAGAGAATCTGGATGTCTCTGAGACAAATTTGTTATTCTTGTTATTATTTTAGTTTCTTCTGCTCGCTTACTTTTGGCCATAAAGGAACCATATTTTCTCAAATATTTGCCAAGTTCAAACTTTAACAGTTTCCAATTTGTGCTAAAGGCATTTTCCATCTTGGCTTTACTCCAATAAATAGAAATCAAATCTTTTACATTCTTTTGGACTTCCTTATGCAGCAGAAGAGAATTATTGAGTTTCCAATATGAAGATTTCACAACGTGGTTATGGGGTAGTAGCTTTACATTTATATCAATAGCTCTGTGATCTGTTAAGGGAGTAGGTAAAATATCTACATCCACACCATCTTTGTCAAGACTTTCAGAAACTAACCAGTAGTCTATTCTAGACAGACAGGAGCCTGATTTGTTACCCCATGTAAAGGCTATGCTATTAGGACATTTAGTTTTCCAAATGTCTACTAGATTAAACTTGTCCATAAAGTTTTTGATATTCGTGTTTGTCGAATTTGGTCGACCTGGTGGCCATTTATCTACAGCATAGTCCTGAACAATATTAAAATCCCCTCCCATTATTATATATGCATTTGGATATTTGTCCAACCATCCTTTAAAAGTATTCTCTATGACCCCCAAAAGAATGTCATTTTCTAACTTCGTATTGTATCCGTAAACATTAGCTGTAATAAAAAATGTATCATTGCAATTTAGTAAACAAACAAAATGGCCAACTGAATCAAATAGTGATTGCACAACTTCACCATAAAACCTATTCTTAAGCGTTATTGCCCCCGCTGAATGTTCAGAACCATATTGAGTTCCCCCATTGAGCAGTCCAGAATTTGGCATCATCAATAACTGAATGAGATTCTTGTATATAACAGAAATCAGCCCTGTATTGTCTAGCAAATAAAAATAAAGCTTTTCTTTTAATATTATTACGCAGCCCCCTAGCGTTAAAGGAAATAAAAGATAAATTCAACAGGTTTATAGAACAGACTAAACAGATGTAGATATAATGAAACCCTTTATGAATATAAAGAGCTAAGAAACCAATGAATCAAGATCAGCACCTATTGAAACAATTAAAACAAGGATAACTGACCATTAGCCTTATATTAGGCAGTTCCTTCACTTTCGAATTGAAATTGAAAGCATAACAGGTAATCAACAGAAATAGCTGCTGCTAAACTCTTTTCCGATTAACATAAAACGTTAAGTCTCAAAGCAGTTGCAACATATGTAAGACACATCGCTTATGTAATTTCCACACCTTCAATATAACCACGACCTCCAACAAAGTGTGCTGATTTGCCTTCCTCTCGCGCCTTTTTAGTCTTTGGCCACATCTTCTGCCTTGATTCTCTGTTCTCCTTCGTTAAATCTTCAGTAAAGTGCAGGCCATGGTCACGAAGAAACGGGTTGTTTTTTGCAGCTTTCCACACTGCTTCCCTGTACCTCCTTATAACGAAGCGAATTTTGACGCTATCGGTTCTGCTTTCGGTACTGGAGAAATTAAGAAAATACATGTCCTTTTTATTAATGCTAAATAAACGTTATCTTGCGCATTTTAACTGTCCAACCATTTCTAATTTACGATAATAGACTATTTAGACATTAGATATTTACCTGCATTTTTATCCATCATGCGCGAAATGTCCCTGTCTGTCACTGAGTACACTGAGTGCGTGTGCATGCACACAACACGAAAGCTCGCGCTTAATAGAGTGACGATGGCAGAGAGAACCAAACGGTCTAAAGTATGGTTACATTTCACTCGAGTGGATGCAGACAATGCTCGTTGCAACACGTGCAACAAGATTTTAGCTTGTAAGGGCGGAAACACAAGCAATCCGTCAAAACATCTTTCAAAAGTTCATCATGTGCGGACAGAGAATTGCAAAGTTTTCGACTGCCTAGTTAGTTCATCATCCACCTCCTCAGGTAAATATGCTAGCAGTCTTCCCAAATAACAACGACATAAGCATCCTATAAAGTCTCTCTAAATTAGTATTTAATAATTGAATAAAGACATCACGTTCAGTTAAATTATGAATAACCTACGTATTTTTTCTGCAGTAAGCTAAATAAACCATAGACAGTAAAAATGCCTTTACAGTATTGCATTTACAAATAGATGAATAAGAATAAACTATGCTTATTAAGAAATTATAAAGTAGAAATGACCTAATAATGAATTTGTAGTGATGAAATACATACACTTAAATTTTGTAGTGTACATTGCAAGTAGTTCCAAACATGTATAACTTTTAAGCTCAGTTCTTTTGCAGCCTACCTGCATGCCCCAACTGTGTTGCTTTAAAGCACTAGACATTCTTTTACAAAAGAAATTGTTTATTTGATTTATTTTGTTTGTATAATATATATTTGCTCAAACATTGCTGTTTGTTAGGCTATAGATAATTATTTTATTTTACATTTAAAAAATAAAGTGTTAATTCTGTTCTCAGTTTGTTTTTGTTTTTTTTATTAAAAACACAACAAAAGTACCGATAAGAGTACCGTTAAAGTACCGGATCGATAAGTGGTATCAATAAAAGTAGTAATACCGTTAAAACCTTAACGATACCCATCCCTAATTACATCCCTTATCAGACGCTGACATTCTTGCTACTTTCAGAACCGTTCTTCATGGTACAGCTCGAGATTGGTGGGAGATAACTCGCACAAAGGTAACATCTTGGGAAGAATTCAAGGCCTCTTTTCGTGTCAGCATTTCTGGCCGAAGACTATGAGGACGAACTTGCTGAGCGTGTTCGAACTAAAAAACAGGGAGAAAATGAATCCATCAGAGATTTTGCATATTCATACAGCGCTCTCTGCACAAGATGGAATCCTGATCTCACTGAGTTAGACATTGTGAAGTTAATTGTGAAACACATAAAACCTTATCTTGCCAGTCAGCTCCGTGGAAGAGTAAATGATGTGGATGAGCTTGTTCGTCTTGGCCATCAATTGGAGGAAGACCATGATCAGCAACTTGAGTATGAACGTAACCTTCATGTGAGAAAAGTAACTTCAATGCAGAAGGGAACATACCCTGGAAGTCAGCACGGTGAAAAACCACCTTTGTGTTGGCGCTGCAAAGGTTTGCATTCTCCTGGTTCATGCCCTCAATATACTTCTCCCTCCTTTCAATCTGGCAATAAAAGCAATAAACAAAGACCTGAAAATTCAAAAACTGATTTACAGGCAGGTAAATCTTCTGTATCAGCGGTGACCTCCAAGCAATCTCATAAGAAAGACATTCTGGCATCTGCACATACTTTTCCTTTTGATGCAATCGCTGCTGCTCCACCACAACTTCTTGTGCCCATACATATCAAGTCTTGGTATGGGAAGGCTATTCTTGATACAGGAGCCAGCTATACCTTACTACATGAAGATCTCTGGGTTGAATTGAATGGTACAAAAGAAGGTCTTAAGCCTTGGACTTGGACTTTTGTATTTAGCCAATGGGGAAACAGAGTCACCTTTTGGTTGGACTGCTTTAGAGATTGATCTACACGGACATGTTATCAAGATCCCTGCAGCTGTGCTTCCAGCCAAAAGCCTTGCATATGGAATCATCTTAGGCCTTGACTTCATTTTTTGCAGTCAACTGCAAATAAATGTGGTAGATCAAAAGTATAGTTTCAAAAACACACCTTCTGTTGTCTATCCCTTCCAACCTGGTAATGCCTGGGTGTTTAGAGGGAAAGGATCTGGAAATAAGAACAACAAAAGATATAAATAAAAACATCAACTTGGTCTCATCAGCTCTATTCCACCAGCAAGGTGTTCTTTGGAAGTGGCTCGTCTAAATGTGCAAGATTATATAGATCAAGCGGTTTCCTTTGCCCAGTTACCTGAATCTGTAAAGCCACAATTGCGGGAACTTCTGCAATCAAACCCTGAGGTATGTACCCACACAACTGGCAGAACAAAGGTACTTCAACATCAAATATACTCTACAGCCAATGTCCCCATAAAACAAAAACCCTATCGGATGTCTCCGACTAAACAGGCTATAATTAAGGAACAGCTCGAAGAGATGTTGTCCTCGAATATTATCGAACCATCACATTCTGGTTGGTCTTCTCCTGTAGTGTTGGTTCCTAAAAAAGATGGTGGACATAGGTTTTGTGTGGACTACAGGAAGCTCAACTCATTTACTGAAAATGATGCTTACCCTCTTCCTTCAGTTGCAGAAATTCTAGAGTCCGTCGCTGGTTCAGTCATTTGTTTAACAAACTACATCAAGCAAGTCTGACAATCAATATGAAAAAAAGCAAATTCTGCTTGGAGGAAATCAAGTTTTTGGGACACATTGTAAGTACCAAAAAAAATGTCTCGCTGTTATATGGGCCCTAGAAAAGTGGCAACATTACTTGGAACAAAAATTATTCACTGTGATCACAGATCATTCCGCCTTGCAGTGGGTCCTAACTTCCCCCAAAACCACAAATCGTCTGTTAAGATGGGTCCTAAGGTTACAAAAATTTGAATTCGTAGTGGAGTACCGTAAGGGTAAGCTCAATGTTGTTCCTGACACTCTCTCCCGGATTCCTGTCACCACTGGTTGTGTCCTGTTCTCTTCGTAAAAAGAGAAGGATGACCTTCCCTTCACTGCTGACCTCATTTGGGAAGAACAACACAAGGATCCTGAAATTGAGAAACTGTTTAAAGCTGTAGCAGAGGGAGACCAAGAAGTTGAGGAAAAGTATACGGTCTTGGAGGATAAGTTGTACAGAAAGATACAGGTGGCATTACCGCATATACATTCCATCCTCACTTACCTTCCAGGTGTTCCAAGCTTACCACAAGGATCCTCTCAGTGGTCATCTGGGAATGCTGTTGCATTTTGGCCGGGGATGTGGTCGGAGGTGAAAAAGCTAATCAAAAGTTGTGAAAAATGCCAGGTCCTGAAACACGACAATAAAATGCCTGTGGGAAAAATGCAACAAAACATTGTTAACCATCCTAATGAGTTGTTAGGAGTTGATATTATGGGTCCTTTCCCTCGCAGCTCTCAACAGAACGAGTACGTGCTAGTGACTGTGGATTATCATACCTGATGGGTAGAGATCTTTCCCCTGCATGCTGCAACATCTCCAACCATTGCACGTATCCTCAGGACAGAAATATTCACACGATGGGGAGTGCCCACCTTCATCCTCTCAGATTGTGGTTCTCAGTTTGTTTCAGCTGTATTTTAAGAACTCTGTGAACAATGGACAGTCACTCCAAAACTCACCAGTGCGTATCACCCCAGACTAATTTGACAGAACGGGTAAATCGAACTTTGAAATGCATGATGGCATCTTATGTTGAAGAGAACCACAAAAAATGTGGACCTCTATCTTCCAGAGTTTAGATTTGCATTGAACTCTGCTGTACAAGAAACCATCGGCCTGACACCTGCAGAATTACACATCGGAAGGAAACTTCAAAGTCCTATGGATAGAATCCTTCAGGCAGATATAGCAGTTTACCCAGACACTTCTCCCTATGACACTCTCCATCGACTGAAACAAATTCAAAAGAATGCTGAAATCAGTTCTAAGAGAGTACGTCTCCGGCATAAACATTGAAGGAAAGTGTCCTACAAATTCCAAGATCGAGTCTGGGTAAGAAACTTTCCACAATCAAGTGCGCTACGTCATACGGTGAAAAAGTGGAAAGGACCTTTTCGGATTGTACGTAAGCTTGGGACCTGTGAACTATCAGGTGGTCTTAGGAAGCACTGGAGAAGATGTCAGAAATGTTCGTGTGTGTAATCTCAAACCTTGCTACCCTACAGCTGAAGATCTGGAAAGAAAAGAAAAACAAAAGGTCCTAGAAATCCTTCTGGAATCCTCAGACGAGGAGGAATTTCTAGGTTTTTGATGCCACCCTGTGTGGACTTCCCAAGGGGGGAAGAGAGTGTAACGGATCATTACACTTTAACGGTTTTTTTTCTTTTTTCCATTTCTAACGAAAAAATAAAATCCATAACAAATTTTAAATCAAATTTGTGAGGAAAATAATCCCTATTTATTTATCTTAACGAAAATCATAATTGATAATGATGAAAAAAAGGGTGTGGTCTGGAAAAGGAGACAAAAAGAACAGGTAGAAAGCAGGAAGAGAGTCGGAGTTGCTGTGCGTATGCGCTTGCATGAAATTGGATGTCTTGGGAGTATGCCCATTGTCGTTTGAGCTGTAATCTTTGCGAAGTGCATTCCCGGGAGGACCGTGTTGGTGTCTGTTGGATGTATCGGACAAGGAGGAGTGAGTTGAAGCAACCGAGACGGAGTATGCAGAGTTCATCAGCACACCAAACGGGTTTGGGGATTTTTGTTTCTATTCCCTTTTGACTCGATTGCTGGCCAAACTATTCTGGCACACAAACCCTCCTTTGGAGTCTCTCAAAATTAGAAGAAATCCGACCGTGTTACTACTATTCTCACGCTCTTAAAGCTTTTTGACGATCTCGCATTCCTTCATTTACGCCAAAACTATCGGCTCTAGCCTAAAACGTTGTGTAAGGTCCCCTGAGATAGCATGCACATGGACGGGGCTTACTCAACATTGTCAAATGTGATTGGTATACAATAAAAATGTCAGGGAAGTAACATATCACTGGGTTAATTAAAATATTGAACATGTTTTTTTTGTTCTTTTATTAGTTAAAGTTGTATTAGTATTTAAAAAAAAATAAAAAGACGTGTATGAAGTGTATTAAGACAGAACATTATTATTTTAAATTGTAATATTATTAATATTATATAATTACTATTTTGATCTGTATTTTTGATCAAATATATGCAGCCTTGATGAGCATAAGAGACATTTTTTAATACCATAGCTCATATATATATTAACCCAAGTAATATCAGAACTTTCTTGAATGAAAGTAGTCTTGGGGCTTAAATGCAGAATTCTTGTGATGGAAAATAGTTTTTGTACGAGTTACATCATACAAATTTGTACCAATTAGCCAACTCGTAAAATGCATCAAATTCACGTGAGATCAAACTCTAATTTAAGCAATTACATTCAAGTTCCTTGCGATAGGATGTCCTGCAATTTTAAATTACCGGTTTATTCCTGTAAATTCCCCTATATTCTCTGTGCATATCTGTTCACTAAACTGAGACCTAATGAAATGTGTTCCAAACAGAGCACATACTGTGACAGCAGTTCTCAAATAATCCGTAAACTGAACTGTTTCTATGAGCTGATACTGAGCATGCGTGTTGCTAACAGCACCTATACTGTGAGGCAGTGGTTCTCGAGTTAGTCTGCACAGGGTTTAATTAATATAAGAATTAGTTAAATTAAATCTCAACCTATGTTGATAACAATGATAAGCCAAATACTCAATATGGTTATATCTAATAGCCATCTTATCACACAGCAGAAATAAACTTCAGAGTGCAAAAACTTGCCCATTGCGCAATGCAACATTTAAACTTATGAGTAAAAATGATCAGAACTGGCGAGAGATTCAGAAGCAGAGGTGAAACCGAACTTGTGTTATTACGTTAACTATTTGGATGTCTGCGACAAAATAAACATCAACATCTCGTTTATCTCGCAGTTGCATTTTAATGTCTAAGGGCCTTGATAACCTGTGTTTCTTGGTTCAGTTTTGTTGTTCTTCAAACCTAACTTGTTGTTTTAAGGCAAATAAAGCCTGATTAAATGTAATTCATAAATCCTTTGTTTTCTCCAGGCTTCAGTCTTTCTGTAGATAGTCTTATAGCTGTCAGCAGTATATACATTAACATATTTTAATAAACAATGTAATCAATGGAAAATTATCCTGGTGATATATTTTTCCATATTGCCCAGCCCTAACTTGCAATGTTTTGTTTTCTAGTACTGGGCCTTCTCTGATGTTCAGACTGGCCGTGTTCTGACCAAAGTCACTGATGAGACTGCTGCATGTGGTATGTATTACTCTTTTGTCCACTAGGCCAGCGGTTCTCAAACTCTGGATTTTAGGTTTTTTATTTTATTTTACCTGTAT
Organism: Beaufortia kweichowensis; assembly: GCA_019155185.1. NCBI lineage: Eukaryota > Metazoa > Chordata > Actinopteri > Cypriniformes > Gastromyzontidae > Beaufortia > Beaufortia kweichowensis. The sequence continues at coordinate 13,198,760 of CM032803.1, read as the reverse complement.
GTACCTAAAATGTTCAATATTCTACTATGGAAATAATTAATTAATGTTAAGTGTTATTTCCTTTTGTTGCACGTTTCCACAACAAGCATTTCTGAAAGTGTCAGTTTCCACATGACACTGTTTCTGTCAAAACAGTGTAAAATTTAACAGTTTAATATTAACAGTATTAACATTTTATGAAAAATAGAATAAATCATACCAACCAACAAAACTAATGTTCCAGCAATGTATCATTTAATATATTATGGGTTTTGTTAAAATTTTAAGTTTAAGATGGTATTGTGTCATGATTTTTCTTTGGAGGAGGCCACAAAGTGATAAACCCTACAGAAGGGCTGCTCATGCTTAGAAAGTTTGAGAATCAATGCGCTAGGCCATTTCTCATCCTATATTAGATTTAAGGATGGTAAAAAGCGCATATTTGTATAAACTGATGTATAAAAGTTTTTCATTGAATATGCAGTAAGTTTTTTTACTTTATTCTGCACCTCATGTCCCCCTCAGCTTTGACCTGTGCTCAGTTTCACCCCGATGGTCTGATTTTTGGCACTGGCACAGCAGATTCTCAAATTAAAATTTGGGATCTAAAGGAACGAACCAATGTGGCCAACTTCCCTGGACATTCTGGTCCTGTGACAGCAATCGCTTTTTCAGAAAATGGATACTATCTGGCCACTGGTAGGTGATATGACCTAGACACGGGGTAGGATGAAACATGTCTGTTAAGAGTGTTTTCTTTGATAAATTTCCAAATAAAATTCCATAATTGTGAAATGTATGCCTCTCTTCCCCTCTAGGTGCTCAGGACAGTTCACTGAAACTTTGGGATTTAAGGAAGCTAAAGAACTTTAAGACAATCACTTTGGATAACAGTTATGAGGTCTGTGTTCTTATTGCATGCCTCAAATATATCATTAAGCTGTAGAGATATCATTATTTTATCTGTTAGATATTAATAAGACTCTTAAAATGATAAAGGTGGTTAAAGTATTAACAAATATTATAAAAACAGTATTATAAAAAATTTTTCTGTCTCCTGCAGGTGAAATCTCTGGTGTTTGATCAGAGTGGAACATATCTGGCTGTTGGTGGGTCAGACATTAGAGTTTATATCTGTAAACAATGGTCTGAGGTCCTTAACTTTTCTGGTAAGTCTCTCATATTGCCATAAATGTTATGCAAGGTGCAAGAAATGATATCAGAAGTGTCTTTTACTTTGTTGTGAGAAAAACACATGGTTGTTTTTATTGTGCAAGATTGTAATTCTGCAAAATTGGCCAGTAAGCGATATTCCAAAAAAGTCTTGGTAAACTTTTGTCACAACCTGTTTTAAAAAAAAAATTAAAATTAAAAATTCTCACAAAATTCTGATCCGTTGGAAGTGTTTATCAGATGCAGCCTGCCAGGTGTGGCCCATTGTGAACATGATGTGCATATATCTTGTGTACACAAAAGTTCAAGTTTACAAAACTTTCTGTTTGGAAAATGGAACATTCTGACAAAATCATAGAATGTTACTAAACTATAACTTACTAAATGTCTCCTGAGTTTGATAAGTTACTTTATTTATATTCACATAACACGCTAATGACAATAAATCTACAGCATTATACTAAAACAGTAACCATTTTGTCAACTGCTTAAACCTACAAATAATTTTCAAATCTGCAAAAAAATTGTAAACTTGAGACTAACCTTATAAGCAGTTCCCGAATAGGGTTGGGCGATTATACTGGTAGATGCGATTACCCGGTATAAATTTGTCAACCGTAGGGATTTTGGCCTATCTTGTGGGCAAGATCGCGTGATGCTGCATGTTATGCAACCACCTCCTTTCCTTTGCGGATGAGCTCTAACACCACCCGAAGCTATGATTTTTGTGTAATTTTAATATCTGCACCATAGTCACGTTACATTTATTCTGATCCCCAGTGCTATGCACAGAAAGTAAACGTTCCAGTAACAGTAATATAATAATTACCATTATTAGACAAAACGCATTATGTCCATTCATAACGGAGCTTTAGACCTTTATGAAACTGCTCGTCACTGAATACTCTTGAAGCTCTAAGTCTGACACTGCTTCCACTGTGTCAATGTCAAGCATTCACAATATAACATCCATTTGCATTTTTACTCCACCAATGTAATGAATCTGAAAAATATTGATGTATTTCTCATTGCTTACTTCTGATTTTGTGTTAGAGAATCACACTTTATCATTAATTTCCATTATTTTCTATGTTGGAATCACAGTGTTTATCAGATAAAGCTCTGTGAAAGAGGTCAAGCAACATATGATTTATATTTCACAAGCATTTAATTAGTTTGTTCATTACGTTGTTATTTTGTGGCAAATGCACCTGTCAGCTAAAGATTAATACTAGCAGCGGTAGTACAGTCCCGTCTTTCTGTCATGTCCATTCAATGCGCCACTATCAGCCTGCCTGCAGTAGGCAGGTATTTATAAACGTGTATTACGATGATGAATGCTTATTGTTTGTGGTAGAATGCAGTCTGAGTGTTTTCCGTATCGCCCATCACTGTGTAAATGCTGCAGCCATTTACACTGATGCTAAGCTATTGCTAGATAAAGCTATTGGCCATCAGAACGAGTGATTAATGTTTTCATTCCACAACAGCCGTAAATACTTTTGCATGCGAAACACTTGGTATCTACTTTTTACAAAGTTTTTTGGGTTCTTTCATTCTTATACGGTTTTATTACGACATTATTGCAGTCATTCAATAACTTCATAATTTTTTGTAATTATAAAAAATAATTATAAAATTCTAAAACTTTATAAAAGCAACTTTTTGTAACTGGTGCCAGATAAAGTTAGCATGTTCCACACATCGTGAGAAGCCCCCATGCCTGCTTTCTGTACTGAAGTGTGATGAAGTTGGAACATCTCTGCGCCAGGAAAGTTTCTGCGCCACTGTGCTGAAGAAAGCATTACCTGCCACATTCAGAAGGCTAATTTGGCAAAATGGTCAGTAGTTGAGGAGTTCTTCCCCTTCACCAAACCTTTGGTATCACTTGCTTTTTCCACCCCAAAGCCATTAACCTCCAGAGGGGTACCTCAAGACTCCAGGAATGGAGATTGGCACATGCTTTTGATAATCAGAATACGTAGTCTTGAAGTGTTGCTCCAAATCTGTTATGGGTACTTTAAGGGTCCCATTTTTTTCTGGATCGCTCATTTTTCTTTTGCTGCTTTCTTAAGCTCTCTGCTGTTCGCAGCATTACACGAATTAATATGGCCTTGTTAGTGCCTCTAGGTCTTTCCTTTCTACTTCTGTGGCCTTCTTCCACCATTTTTACAGGCTCCTCCTTTCTGACAATTGTCTGACAATCTGAAGTCTGAACATTTCTTGTCTCCTGGGCCAGCCTGCCGTCTCCTTCTGTGACCTTGGGTTCTTGCTTAACCCCCAAGATGTAGAAGATCTCTCCCATCTTCTCCAATTTCCTTTCGACATTTCCTTTCTGGCCTTCTAATAGCCAAACAGCTATTAGCTTACCTTCGTCCAGTTGCAGATGCATCTCTGTAGTTTGTGTCCTGTTGTTCCAACTTCTGCCGTGCTGACCTCATGGCTCTTTGGTCTGTTATTGTGTTATCAGTCTATGAGTCTTCTTCTGGCGCCATTCTCACAGACTTCAGGGGTGGTATTCTTGTGTTTTTTGTAGCCATAGATTGGTGGATCAACTACACTTTTAGGGAGGGATCCTGCCTAAATGGGTAGCTAACCCATGCCTGCCCTGGTGGGCTCTGTCTGTGTGGTCTCTCCAAGCTGTTACCAGGTCTTTCCCTGGTTCTCAGCTGCTCTTTCACAGCAGCCACTGGTTTTAACCAATGCAGAAGCGCATAGTAGGACCTAGGTATTTTTCCAATATTTCAGAAGTTTAATTGTACAGTTGGACATTGATTCCCTTTTGCCATGACAGAACACAGCGATATGCAACAGTTGTAATAAGCTAATATTGGTTCAGCAAGAATCCAGGACCATGACCTAGTGCGATGTCCATGGTTATGTGCCTCAATACCCCAAAATTTGACAATTTACAATTGCATTATGCGTGCCAGGGAAACGATCAAGAATATGAATAGAGGAACGGAGGTCCAAGACTTCAGTGGGGTCATTGTGTGGGTATCCTCCGTGTTTGGAAGATATATGGTCATAACCTTCATGATATGATATATACCTACCTTTACATGGTACCAGTGCAACACCTCATCAGATGTGTATCTGGTCCCTCTTTTAGGATGATCAGACCTGGGTGTGTTTGGCATTGTTACATGGTCATGTGGCACCCCTGCCATGTCCCCCCGCTTTAACCACAGCCAGTGGCTGCTTCTCTCTGTGACACTGGCCTAATCTTTGACTATCTGTCGTTTGGCCTGTCCTCTGATCCGTAAAGAACATTAGGTTCACTTTTAACTTGATAATAATAACCACAATAACTTATTCATGTAGATATGTAGAACAAAATACAGCTCCTTTTAGTTGTTACCAGGTACTATTTAGTGATAAAAAGGTATGAAAGTTTCGGATCATGATTATAGTGGCCAAAATGATCATGATTATCAATGTTATCACAGGTTTATTAAAATGTTCTGGAAATTCAAAAAGTACTAATGTAAACCAAGTTTAATATTGATTTTCTGCACTTTTGTTTGCATAAATCAAATAAACAACGGTAACATTAATCATGGCACATTGGGGTCACGAGGTAAAAGGTTCATCTAGTTCACAAACTGTGTAAATCAGACATTCATATAAACAAAACACAAATCCTGGGTTTTTCCTGGGTCAAAAATGGTCTTTTGTGTGATGGGTAACAAACATGGTCATCCACCTGTGGATAAAAGTACCATACTCGTGAACTGCAAGATTCCAGAATAAATACAAAGAAACAGTTTATCAGTTTACCTTATTATGTTTACTCTGACAATCACAATCAATACAAAACAACAACACAAAAACAGAAAAAGAATGCTTCAGCTGTATTACATAGTTCTAGTAAGTTCAGCGTTGGTTGGACATGTTTCCCAAAAGCAGCCAGCTATGGTCGCAAATTCCATCATTGAATCATTTAACTATGTTGGTAACAACTGAACTTGCAATCATAGTTGGCTAACGTTTTTTAGGGGGCAATGCACCCCATATCTGTTGTGTCAACTGTTCATTAAAATGAATCAGTTTAAAGGAATCATTTGTTCGTGAATCAGAGTTGCAGATGTGGCATGATCACAGGATGTCAAAACTATGTGTTAAGCTTCACTGGACATGATTATTTGGGATTTGGTCTTATGACCTTTTATTATCATGTCAGTTGCTTTTTTATTATTATGTGCTAAGAAGAGAGAGGCATGTTCAATTTCATTTGGTGCTGCACAGACGGATTAGCGTATGGCATTAAAGTTTCGTGAGAGAGTTTTGAAAGCATACAAAGCAATCCGTTCACACTGCACTTTCATGTCATAAGCCGAACGTTCTTCTCAACACTGAATAAAGACGAACTACGGCACAACCTTGAACCAAAAGTTTGAAAACAGAAAGAGTGCAGGGGGACTCCTTGCAGTTTTTCCTGCAGTCTTAACAAGCACAGCAGTACTGAACATCACTCATAAATAACGTTCAGTGATCAAAAAGCTTTTCTGGAGAAACCCTGAAATCTGTCTGTGAATGAATGAATGAATAAGCAGATGTGAATGAATATGTTTGTCTCATGGTGTTCCGTTTCAAATGTGAATACTCTTGATTTGCTTTCCTAACATATATCACCACAAAGTACTACGGGATGTCTTGAGAGTACCTTTGGTTCAGTTTTTAATGTTGTTACACCCCTAGTAACTATGCTAGTAAATTTACTGTTAAAGAAAAAAACATTAAACTAAATTGCTGTAAACGGTAAGCTAATTTATTTCTTTTATTACTTGGAGTATTCCTAAAATTCACTGTTAAATAATAAATATATAAAGTTGTGATTGGCCTAACTTTTATGTATAAAATGTACAGAAACAAATTAGCATATTGTGATTTATATCTTTGCGTTTCAAAATTACAAAGATTTTGCTCACATTGCCCTGAGCACTTGTTATAACCCTCAGTCAAATAACTAACACTCAATCAAAAAATCACTCCAAACAGTAAACAGTATGTTTTTTAAATGTTTCTCGCATAAATGAGTATAATAATATACAAGTATATGATATGTATCGTTATCGTGATGTAAAATTGCTTCTATTGTGATATAAGATTTTGGTTATCGCCCACCCCATTCAAGATTCAGTTCAGTGGGTATTGGCTGTAGTTCTACATTTAAACACAAACGCCAAAAGGGTTTTAACTCAACATTTCACTTCACATGGCACTTTTTGCTCTCTTGAATAATATTGCTCCATCTGTCAAATTAAATGTTATTTGGCTTTCAGTGGCATGCTTTTTAATTTATAGCAATAGGTATAGTCTTTCTTTCTTTATAGAAAGAAAGAAAATAAGATCTGTAAAGGGGATTGTAAAGGACCTGAATAATAGTAATAATAGTAACTAGTTCTTATTTAAACACCATTCTAGTAAGATGTTTTTGAATTGTAATTCCAGATGCATAAAATCAAGTTTCGTCACAGAACATGTTCTTTCTTTCCATAACTTTCTGCTTCCCACATGTAGGCTGCTGTGTTATAATTTAATTTACACACACAAAGCATGACATAATTTTTCTTTTATTTAACCTTTCTGTCCGTCTCTCACCTGCAGATAACTCTGGCCTGGTTACTGGTGTGGCTTTTGGTGAGCATGCCCAATTCCTGGCTTCCACTGGCATGGACAGAAGTCTGAAGTTCTACAGTCTCTAATACAAATAAGCATTTACTGCAGTTTAATAAAAAATCATCCGAGTAATAAATTGTGCATGTATATACATATACATTCACTGTAATATACATGTTGATGACCAAGAATTTCTTAGTGTTCTAATATTTTGTTGTCAGTAATAACTGTGGTTTACTGCTCCAACACTTTTGGATGGTAAAGGTTTGATTTAAGCATTTATTTTCTTTGCTACCTGTCTCTTATGCTTTAACTGTAGCCTGGTAATCTTGTTGGTGTCCCTTGACTCATTTTTGTACACTTTTTTGGATGGCAAAAACAATGTGAAATAGTCTTGAATAAAGTTTCATTTTACTTTTATTTACTGTTGTAGTAATCTTCACACGGGGCACCAATTAATAGTGATTTTTACACAGGGCACCAATTAATAGTATGCCTCACACAGGACACTAGAGGTGTTAGTGAGACTTGCTCCAACGTCACTTCAAGTGTGTGTGTGTGTGTGTGTTAGATGACCTCTCCCTCCTTTTAACTCAGGGCACCAGCTGAGGAATTCCACCTCAACATTCGTTGGAATAATCCAACATAAATCATAAATAATATAAGAAAAATTATGTAAAGTGGATGGAGTAAGTCATCTGGGGTATCTGAAGGATTTTGTGATATTCGTGCTAACTTGTAGAGCCTTGTACTGTATTATCAACACAAGGAAGACACAATTGTAATAAAAGACGATTTATTTACAAAAGACATACAAGATTAACTAACACACTACTAAATGATACTAAAGAGCTAAAGGATATTATGTGTAAGGAATGAAAAGAATGCAGGTAACTAAGGTATAAACTGCAGGCCTGATAGCACTCCGGCACCATGCCGGATTTCCAGCGTACAGACGTGTCTGTGAAAAAAAATGTTCGCGTGATCTGGCAATTCCCAAGATCTGAGAGGCGCTTTCACTAAACCACACCAGTAAGCCTACTTCAGCCAATCGGTAATAGGGTAGGGGCTGATCTTGGGTTTTGGCCAATCAGATTGATTCAGCAGTCACTCCACGTGCGATTTTGTTTTGTTTCCCCATACACTACGACAGTGTTTCCCACGCTGGCAGCGTGAAACGTAGCCAAAGTCATGGAGTGCAACTTTATGAAGCCAGGGGAAGACACCAAACTTGTCGATAAAGGCATAAAGAATAAATGGCGCTGGTCTTGGATAGAGGAGGTGGGTAGAGACAAAAAGCCCTTTGGAAGCTGGTGTCAAAAACTCCGGCAACCAGGAGCATGTTTCTGCACTTTGTGCGCAAGGAAAATATTATATGGAACTAGCGGGAAAAAAGTGCTGCCACGGCACGAGTTAGACCCTAGTCATCAAGCAGCTGTCCGAGCAATTCAACACACCTTGCCGGGGGCAACAGCCACAGCAGATATCCGACCCTCAATGACCGATCGCGTGGCTGATTTAAAAATTCGCTTGTGCTCCTTCATTGCCGAGTTTGATCTGTCGTTTACAATCGCTCATCCACTCGTCACTTTGTGTCAGAAATTAGCGGAGGATAAACTCGCCCTTACGCATCTGTCTGTCTCGAGGCAGCATGCGGGCTATCTGATTATACACGGCATCTCGCCAGAATTTAAAAGAAATCTGTCCGACAAGCTTAAGAATAACATGTTTTCACTTAACATTGATTAGGCCACGGACAAAAGCATGGATAAGATTCTAAATGTACTGGTCCGATTTTATGACGAGGATGCAGGCAGTGTGAAAACACAGCACCTTGCCAGCAAAAAGGTTAATGTTGCAAATGCCTCAGCACTGATGCTGCAACTAAAAGATGTCCTGCAATCATATGGGCTGGAGTGAAGACAAGTCACTAGCATTCTTCTGGACAATTGTGCTGTGATGAGGGGAAAGAAATCTGGGCTTGAAACGTTAGCAAGGAAGGAGAACCCTAATCTCCTGGATATATCAGGAGACACTGTTCACATGGTGTCCAATACTGCTAAGGTCCTCATGAGACCGTTTGGCTCAGATGTGGAAGATTTTTGCTCTGATATTTATTATGATATAGAGAAATCACCTAAACAGAAGGAGATTTTTGCACAGTTTCAAAGTTTACTCCACCTCCCCCCGAAGAGCTTGATAAGGCCCATCAGTAACAGATTCATTCAAATGCTCCAGGCAACAGGATGAATGAGCTCCTGGATGTGCTCGTGGTGCACTACTATCATGTGCTGGATCCGAAAGAAGAACACAAATACAGGTAATGCAAATCATTTTAATAACAACAAATTAATGTCTTTTTTGTTTTAGTTTTAGCCCTTGTGGGATGTACTGTAGGCCTAATGATGTACCATCTTTTATTAGTTTAGAATGGTTAGTTGTTATTCAGGAAGTAGTAAATTAGCAGCATATTAAGGTGTGTATACATTTATTTACATAGGTGTGTGTGTGTGTGTGTGTACAGAAGGCTTCTGTATCAAGTGTTTGAGAGACATGAGCTATCAGTTGAGGAAAAGGCCAGGATACAAGTACTTCAGCAAGAGCAGGCAGTGGCATCCCGAACAGGAACACAGGTTAACCAAGATCGAAAGTCACGAATCTCTGTGCTCATTACAGAGTTTCAAAGAATGAAGGTCATGATCGACGTATTCAGAGTATTCAAGTAGTATTCATGGTGTGCAATCAGTATATTCTCTATTTACAAGCAAAGTATATTTGGACAAGTTTCGCCCGATCATTCCCCATCTTGCCCCGTTAAAAAACCTTAAAAGACGTCTAAAGACGTCTTTGGCAGTGAATGGTTGTATTTTAATAAACATCTTTAGACAGCCAATGAGTTACAGGACTAGAAATTCGTATAGGAATATATCAAAAAGTTATCTCTTCTGTTGAGCAGTATGAATAGTATTTTTAATAAAACCACCCTATTAATATTTAGCTTGAGCAAAATTTAGTTGTATTATTATTTAGTTATATATTGTATTTTAAATGCATAATCAGACTTGTGTTCAGATATTTCCCAACACTGGTTGTGAGTTTTAATTTTAATTAATTCATATTAAATTATATTGTCTTTTATATTTGCAGGGGTCCTTCCAACATTTCAGAGATTTGCCAAAAAGCTCCAACATGAAAAGCAGATGGTGCATTTGGTGCATGTGGAAATGGTGGCCCTTGTAAGAGAGCTCCTGGGCAAATTTATGAGACCAAAGGCTATCCCACTGAGTTACAAGGAGATTCTCAAGGTTGATGTACGGAGAAGGGATTTGCAACTGCCAAACAAGAGGCTCTCTGTTGGACAGTTTTGCTACATTGCAATGAACAAAGCCCGTGTGGAGGGAAAGGTAGGGGTTGATCATATCTATGACTCTCTCAGAGAAGGGTATATGAGGTCAGCAGAGTTTCTGCTAAAAAACCTTCCCCTGGATAACATCATATTATCATCACTATCTGCTCTTACTCCATCTCTAATGCAGTCATTGGAGCTTTGACCGCATTAGGAGAAGCCTTGCCAAATGTTGTCCCTCCAGAAGAGATTGGTAAGCTGGTAGAAGAATGCCGGGCCTACCAGCTGGATGGGGACATGCTTCTTCGTCTACAGAGCTACACTGAAGGCAACTGTCGAGTCGATGTAGACTGGTGGAGCCATGTTGCTTCCTTGAAAAAGGCAGAGAGGGATGTGAGGTATCCGACCATGTTCAAGCTAGTTAAAGCTGTTCTGTCCATTTTCACAGGCCCCTTGGTGGAAGGATCATTTAATTTAGGTGCTCCATGAATGTGGAAACTTATGAAAGCCTCGCAGTAATCAAGTCCACACTTAAAGCCAGGGACAGGACAGCCTCAACTATGACCATTGACCAGCCTCTGAGGCGAGCCTGCCTTTCATCATTCCAAAACTACCAATTACATTTACAGAAAAAGAAAGAGACTGAACAGGCACTAATGCAGAAAAGGCTGAGTGAGGCAGCAAGGATGCAGTCCTCAAAGGAGGCAAACAAACTGGTTCAACAGGCCCAAAAAATTAAAAGGCCAGCAAAATCCTCCTCTTTGCCAGTCTCTACCTCCTCTGCACAAGCCACCACCTCCTCTGGTCAACAGGCCAGAACACCAGACAATCCCTCATCTTCTCCAGCCACCACCATGGTGAAAGGTAGTAAGCCCTCTGTCATTTAGATGTTTATTTCCAACTTAAAAGGTTGCTCACTTAGTGTAAATAACTACTGTTGTGAAGGTAAATGTTGTGTTTTATTGCGTGTAGTGAGAATTAAAATGTAATTTTTTTTTAAATTATAACTTTTCTCCTATAAAAATATTGCTGGCCCTCTTTGGCTAAATGTGCTAAATGAAGTGGGTAGGTATGTTTCAGGTCAAGTGGGCCAAATTTAATCTTTACTAGTTCTAATTAGTTTATTGCATTGAAAATTCTAATTAAATTAATTGAAATTTATATATTATATTATATTCCAGATGCACAACAGCAATACTTTCAGTGTATGTATAACAAGTGGGTCAAAAAAAGAAATGGGCAAATATTTCCATTTGGCTACCTCACATGTGCATGTAAGAGAGAAATTATTATTTTTTTTTTTAAAAAGAGAAGCATTTCTGCTTTCTTATATATAAGTCTGTTTCTCTTTTCATCCATCACATTTAATGATGCTAAGAAAAGACGTTCGTTCTCCACACTTGTACAGGGAGCTGACAGGTATTTGCGTGCAGCTTGGGCCAGAGCTGGAAAACGAGCATGCAGCAGCACTCTCCTTACCTCTAAGTTTTTCTCAATCCACTGAGCAGTAAGGCTTAACATACTTGATGGACTTACATCAGAACTCCATATATCCATAGTAAAACTTACAAAAGCATCCCCAAAAGCATGTGAATGTGTCTTGCTACTTCATTATACAAAGCTGGGAGCGAAACATCAGCGAAGTACCGTCGCTAGGGAGGGAGTAGCAGGGTTCAGTAAATTCGATTAGATGATGAAATCCACTGTCCTCAAACCACTGTCAATTCATAATTCATCGGCTTTAAGATATCGACCTAAATTTCTCATTGGACCGATTACTATAACATTAATAACAAACATTTATCGTCCGATAGCCATATGGCCGATGACATATCGTGCATCCCTAAATTATATATGTCAGTTCAGACATTACCAGTGAATGACAATTACTTTAAGTTAATAATTACTTACAGTATGGCGGAGATAGCCGATGTGCTAACTGAGCTAAAAGCACTTCGCTCAGAATTTGGTTCAAAATTAGACGGTATATTCAAAAGTCTGGTCGCAATGGCAAACTCTGCATCTCCTTTGGAGAGCAGCTCGTCTGACTTTAATACAAACGATCTGAAAAACTGTGTCAGGAGGAAGAATATACAGGTGTTCGGCCTCAAAGAAGGAGCAGAGGGCACACGCTTCCTACTGGATTTTATGCATGGCATGATTAATCAAGGTCATGTTCTTAGAGGACCTATTAGGTTTTAGGCCAGCACCCCAGCAATCAAAACATAGAACAGAATTTATAAACTTGCTTAAAGCATTTGAAAAATTTGACAAATTGTCATGAACATGACATCACAGGATTCAACGGCTCATACTGAATCCTGCGATACCAAATTTTTTTTTTTTGCATCATACTTCCAGCCCGCCATACTGAATTCTTTTGAAAATGTACTTTTTCGAACTCCTCCTAGAAAACTGTTCAGAGTTGCACAAAATGTGATTTGTAATATGTAGAGACACTCATGACGAAAAGTTATCAAAAGCTTTTTGATTCGTCAAATGATTCTCATATACCTCAATGAATCAATGAATGAATATACCTCATGATTCTCAATGAATTTTTCAGCAAGTGAGCCAAAATGGATGAAGCTGTATTTTTTTTAAACATTTGTCTAATGACATTAAACTTTGATAGAATGCTTATCACTACATATTAACATACTGATCAATTAATTAAACTTTGCATGTAAATTTGTAAACTTGGTAAATAATGCTGGTTTGTGCTCATTTTTTCTTAAGGGCTCTTTTCAGGAGGGTCATGCATGTGGACAGACTCGGTAGCACAGTGGTCTACAACCCTAGCACATTAACTGTCTGGTTGCTGGTACGAATCCCATTATGTGTTTTCCTGGCATAAAAATTACTGTTTAGCCAGAAATGGTAGTCCTCTTCTGGAAATGACCTAATCTAAATTTAAACCAACTATCATATGATATATCCAACAAAATGTGACATGTTAGCCATTTACAAAATGTTACCTATGAGTTCAATTTCACCTATGCATCTGAACCTATGTTTTTAAAAGTTCTTTTCCAAGAAATCATAATTGGTTAAAATGGTAACTAATGCTGTTGTGTTCTCATTTTTGTTTAAGAGCTTTCCTCAGAAAAACAACTTCTGTGGCCAGACTCGGTAGCGCATCAGGTTAAATTGTAAGATTAGAAACATTAAAATGGTGGATTTGAATCCTGTGTGGAGTGATCTCAGCTTAAAAGTGTTTATTTTGCCAAACATGGTGCAAATTTGGTTTTTACAAAAGTAGTGCTTTTCTTGGCTAATCTGAATTTAGATCTAATTTTAAACTTGAAACCAACCATGACATGTTGGCTATTTACAAAATCTTTGGTATACATCTAAAATCCTATACATCTATAAATTTCATTTTCATTCTGTTAAAAATAATCATTACAGATGTCCTCATATATTGTTGGGTGTGACCCTGTGATTGCTGCTTGCAGCCATTTCTTCTTCAGAATGTACTGTAACTCTTTGTCAGCCCATAGAACCGTACATAGGTAAGTTATGAAATTTAGCACACAGAAACAGGACATTCTAATTTGTTGCCGTAGCAAATTTGTTCAGCAAATGATGCCAAAATGTCCTTTATTAGCTAGTTGGGCATCACACATTTAGAGTTTTTTATTCAAATGCATTATTTAAAATATGTTAAATGTAAAAAGGTTTTAGGTCAATACCCCCAGTGGTCAACAGAATTCATGAAAATGTTTACATTTACATTTTCATATACCATATGAGAAACTCTCATATTGTCATGTGATTTTTTTATATTGCTTTTATTGCTCATGCCAAGTCGTGTGATATCACATTTGTCATTTACCATAGTTCCTGTCTGTCCTATAGAATTTTTTGCAAATGTACTGTTTGTACAAATGTTTTTTGAACTTCTCCTATTACTTCCAATTGACATAAAATATTACTTTTTCGAACTCGTCCTACAGTTTTTGTCCGATGTGCATGCATCTTGGTATCTAGTATCTAGAGACACTCGACAAAAAGTTATCCAAAGACTTTTGTTACACCAAACTGTTCTCATACAGTATGTCAAAGAATTTGAGGAAAAGCGCATCAAAATGGCACCTCTTAGTACTATTGTTGCCGCTTTTGATGTGTCGCTTCGTTGTCATTGTCATTAATTTCTTAACAAGGAAGCAAATGCTGCCTTGTGCTCTTTTTTCTAAAGCGCTTTTCTCATGAGTAACAAACGTGGATTGACGCATTGGTACAGTGGTCTAAGTAGCTAGCTAGTAAACTGTGAGGTTGATGGTTTGAACCTTTCCTGCACATTCCCAGAGTGAAAATGTTAGTTTAGTCAGAGACGGTTCAAAATGTGTTTCTTTTTTATTGTGAGTGTTTTTCTGGGAATGACCTGTAACCTGTAAAACTGTAACATGTTGGTCATTTACAAAGTTTTTCCTTTGAGTTTATTTTCACCTATACATCTGAACCTACGTATGTTTTTAGACTTCTCTTAAAGAACATCAGTACAGATTACTATACATTTTCCCATAACTGCTGCTTTGCAGCTATATTTAGGGCCTGTAGGTGCAAAGTCCTATTGTATCTGCTCCATTTATTATAATTATTAGGGCCTGAGCACCGAGGTGCAAAGCATTATTTTATCTGCTCTGTTTATTATTAGGGCCCGAGCACCAAGATGCAGGCAGACAGCCTGCACCATAGGTGCAAAGCCCTATTGTATCTGCTCCGTTTATTATTATTATTCTCCCAAATGAATCGCAGTTTTGAGGGCCTAAACATGCTCGAAAAGTCAGGAAACTTTGCAAAAACCCCAAAAGTGGTGAAAATTTACATCAGGTATACATTTCAGAATTAGACATGGACAAATGGCTCTATAGCGCCATATACAAAGGTTCAGTGAAATGGCCCTCACACTGTGTTTTACATACATGCATGGAATTCGCTGGGCTCATGTATCATCCCAAGAGAAAAAAAAGTCTTGTGGAGCCAAGCTCTAAACCCAACAGGAAGTCAGCTATTTTGATTTATTTCCCAATTTTTGTGCAGTTTTTACCATTTCCAGGTGCTGTACTTTAACAAACTCCTCCTACACTTTTATTCAGATCAACATCATAATTGGTCAGTCTCATCTAAAGCCCCTTGCAATGCTAAATTGACTTTTTGTTGATGCACATGTCTGTGGCTGCCTGCCAAATTTCGACGTTTCGCCATGAAACAGGAAGTTGTTGTTATTCAGGCATACAATGTCCAAATGGCCCCAAACTTCACAGGCTTGATAATAGTTCATTTATAGTTATTGACATGCATCCTATTGTGATGAGCTACTCTCAGAAATTTAACCAGATCAACATCATATTTTGTCAGGCTAATTTTAAGTCCTATGAGATGTGAAAAAGATCTTGACATTTTGTTGAAGGGCATGTCCAGGGCGGCCTGACAAAGTTTTATGTTTCGCTATGTAAAAGGAAGTTGTTGTAACTCAGGCAAACAGATCAATGTCTGATCTGCCCATAACTTCACAGGTTTGATAAAGGTCATGGTCTGAAAACATCTACATGACAATATTTAGCTGCAGTCATAGCTCCACCTGCTGGCAACAGGAAATATCGTGTTTTGGGCAGTAATTTACTAATACCAGGCAAACAATGTCTGAAATGCCCTTGCTTCACAGGTTTGATAAGGGTCATGTCCTGAAAACAACAGACATGGCGCCACCAGCTGGTTACACTACAAAACAGGAACTCAGGAGTAAAAGTCATAGCCCCAAAAATTGCATGCATTTAACTGAAATTATCTCAGAGAAACATTTTAAAATAGGCCATCAAATGACAAATGTGCTAGAAATATACAATCTGCCCCAAACGTCACATGTTTGATAAAAGTCCTGGCTTTGAATACATCCAATGGAATATTGGCATATTCAGTTATAGTCATAGTGCTACTTGCTGGCAGCAGGAATTGTTGTGTGTATAAATGACTTTGACATATTCCTCATATATTTACCAGCCGAAATGCATATTGCTCAACATGGACTGGTTTCATCAAGGCTTGCAAAAACCTCAAAAGTGCCATTTTATCACTGCTTGCAGCTTTAATTAGGGCCAGAGCACCTATGAAGCCCTATTGTATCTGCTCCGCGAAGTTCAGTGAAGTGGCCCTCGCACTGTGTTTTACGTACACGCATGAAATTCGGTGGACTCGTGTATCATCCCAAGACATACAAAAAAGTCTCTTGGGTCAAGCCCTAAACCCAACAGGAAGTCAGCTATTTTCAATTGTCAATTGATCTTGACTTTCATTTGAAGGGAGTGTCCAGGGCGGGCTGACAAAGTTTGATGTTACGCTATGTAAGAGGAAGTTGTTGTAACTCAAACAATGTCTGAACTGCCCATAACTTAACTGCCCATTACTTTACAGGTTTGATAAAGGTCATGGTCTGAAAACATCTACATGAAAATATTCAGCTACAATCATAGCGCCACCTGCTGGCAACAGGAAATGTCAGCTGGTAACACAAAACAAAACAGGAAGTTGTTGTTACTTAAGCATAAAATATCCAAACTTCACATGTTTGAAAAACATCTTTGCCTGAAGATGTCTACAAGAAAATATTTAGTAAGTCATAGCGCCACCTGCTGGCAACATGAAATGGCATGCATTTGAGTGAAATTGTCTCCGAGAAACATATTAAAATATGCCATCAAGTGACAAATGTGCTAGAAACATAATGCATAAATGCATATTGCTCAACGTGCACTGGTTTCATCAAGGCACTGGGTGGCGGTGCCACGAGTGCGCGGGCCCTTCCATCGCTGCTTGCAGCTTTAATTATTATTATTATTATTATTATTATTATTATTATTATTATTATTCTGCCATGGAAGTCTATGGCAGCCCATAGAACCGTATGGTAAAAAGTTGTGAAATTCAAACCCTCTAGCGCCACCACCAGCTCATACTTTTTCTTATGTTTATTATTAAAACTTTTTAACTGTAAGTCCCAGAAACAAAATTCTTTTTTCTTCTGATGCAGATGCTGTTATGAAAAATTTCCAGCCATTTTGAATAAAAAAACACTTTTTCGAACTCCTAGAGCGTTTGTCCAATTACCATGAAATTTGGCAAGTACCATCTAGGTACCATGGGGACAAAAATGATCAAAAGATTTTAGATTGGGCAATCCCTTCTCGTACAGCGCCTCAACAAATTTGGCAAAGGGTGCGCCAAAATGAACAAAAGGCTATATATTGACATGAAACTTGGTATGTGTCATCACACTCATGATATGAGGTGACTTGCAGAGTTCTGGCACAGCCCCATCTAGTGGTGCAAAGATAATAAAATGGCTATTTTTGCCTATAACTTGAAACGCTTCATCAGGCCCATGGCCTAAGAGGACCTGTCAAGTTTTGAGCCAGCGCCTCATAGTGGTCAAATGATAGCAATATTTTGACCATACTTCATGTATGTGAATTTTAGTTCAGAGCATACTTTTTCAAACTCCTCCTACAAATTTCATCCGATTGGCGTGAAATTTGGTTTCTTGCATCTAGAGACAAACCTGACAAAAAGTTATCAAAAGATTTTTCATTGGTCAAATGATTCTCGTATACCATGTCAAGAAATTCAAATGTCAGCGTGCTAAAAGGACCAGGAGACTGTATCTTTGCAAAACTTTTATGTATTGACACTAAACTTGGTATGTCTCACCATAAGCACATCTTGATCAATGTATTGTAATTGGGTGACCAATTAGCATTTTTTTGTGTTTCATATGCTTATTTTTGTGTTTCAGAACTGCTTTTTACATCTTATCATCAGAAGTGTCCATATATATTTTCTTTCATACCATTGGAGGACTTGACACCATAATTGCTGCTTGCAGCTATATTTATTCTTCTTCTGCCATTGAAGTCTATGGCATCCAATAGAACCGTCCCTAGGAAAGTTATATCTCCAACACTCTTATATCTTAATCTAACGAATCAAATAACAAGGTCGTGAATGGAGACTGGGGGAGTGTCTCTGCAAACGTTCTTTCACATGGCCTAAATTAATATTCATACGTCAATTTGCTTGCTACCTTCCAACCAGAGCAATAAGCTGTGTTCCAAGTCAAAGGCTGTGTCTTTCGAAGGCTGTATTTTAAATTTGATTACAGCAGCATGACTGAAGGCCGGTAAGCTGTCCCATTTCGAAGGCTGCTTCGAATGCAATCTCAAAATGCATTATTCTTTCCATTGAATTCGAAGGATGGAACGAATGAATCCTTTGCAGCCTCGGCTATCCCGAGATTCATTGTCAGGACTGTCAGGAGATTCATCCTGACAGTCTTTCACCATTTGAGATGCATGGAGGAGTAAGGCAGAGGGAGTGAACGCTGGCGCTACTGGCTGCCGCTGCTCTCCGTGTCTTAATTGTTTTACTCTATTTCTATCTTTAAATATTTTATGTTTAATTTCTCTACTATTGTTGAACTCTGTTTTGACTGACACGATGTGGACTTACCATCTCCTCATCATCGTTTGGACTGTTTTATCATCATTGCTTCATTCGGCGATCTCTATATACAGCGACCGAGCTCCATCGGCTGTGGTGCTACTCTGCCGAGCCCCCGCCTTCGCTCTACCTCCATCAGGACATCATTCATCACCCTCGCCTGAAATACATCCATCGTGGGTCTCGACGGGGTTTCAGGTATGATGACTCGAAGGCCATACGGTCTTTCTGGACCTCAGGTCCCCGAGCCACAAAGAACACTCAACGGACTGTTGACCGGAGCGTGTTAGCCAGTTTAGCTAGATCGGCTAGCTCTCCACTGGGTGGAAATGAGCTTGAAGTTGGACTTTTTAATATACGTTCACTCAGTAACAAGGGTCTCTTCATAAGTGACATCGTGGATGACCGTAAGTTTGATTTCTTCTGTTTGGTTGAGACCTGGCAGCAAGAGAATGACTTTTTAGAGTTGAATCACGCGTGTCCCCCTGGGTTTGTTTATATTTCGCAACCTCGTATATCTGGACGTGGCGGAGGTCTCGCGATACTTCACAAATCAACTTATAAAGCATCTCCGTTGTCTGTATCAACGTACGCTTCCTTTGAATCAGTTGCTTTATCTATCAGCGGTCCAACGCCTACAGTTCTAGCTGTTGTCTATCAGCCACCCAAATACTGTAGTGCATTTTTAACCTCACTGTGTACCCTATCACCTAATATTATTTTATTGGGTGATTTTAATATTCATGTGGACAGTGCTAGTAATTCACAAAGGATTTTATTTACTGCCTGGATAGTTTTGGTCTCCAGCAATATGTGGACTTTCCAACCCATTCTAAAGGCCACACTCTGGACCTCGTTTGCTGTTCGGGTGTTACACCTCTGAACTGTACCACAACTGCAATACCCATATCCGATCATAAATTGCTTTCTTTCAATGTTAATGTTACACTCTGTAGATCCAAACAACAACGCTCCATGACATTTCGTAATATAAAAAACATCAACCCCTCAGCTTTTACTGTTGCAATCACTGACCTCCCACATAGTGATCATCTCTCTTCTTCTGATGATCTGGTCTCTTTTTATAACTCTGAATTACGGCAGCAATTTTGCACCTCTCAAAACTCGGACTGTATCATTCACTCACTCTGCGCCCTGGTTTACTCCCGAACTTCGGCAGCTAAAAACTAAAGCCTGGCGTTTGGAACGCCTTAATAAACGAACTGGACTTATGGTACATAGAGAGTGGTATAACGAACATGTTCATGTCTATAAAGATGCTCTTTCTGCTGCCAAATATGAGTTTTATTCACATTTAATTGAGTCTGGTAATAATAAAGCTTTGTTCTCCATTGTAAATTGTATTTTGAAACCACCTGACAGCCTTCCTGCACACCTGTATTGCACTGCTCAATGTGATAAATTTATGTCTTTTTTCAGTGACAAAATAAGTGCCGTCCACCAACATTTGGCATCTTCGGTGAACTCGTATGCTAATTCATTATACAGTGTTTCAACCAATACTCCTCTTATTCTCTTTTCTTCTTTTAACTTGCCATCTGAACCAGATATCTCGAATCTCATCTACAAATCTAATTCTTCCACATGTCTACTTGACCCCATACCAACTCATCTGGTAAAAGCCTGTCTTCCTTCACTTTCTCCTCTTATAACTTGTATTGTTCATACCTCTCTCAGTTCTGGCATTGTTCCCTCATCTTTTAAAATAGCTGCTATAACCCCAATTCTTAAGAAACCCTAATAACCTAGATAATTACCGTCCGATATCAAATCTCCCTTTAATTTAAAAAATTCTTGAAAAAGCAGTTGCAGAACTCACCTTAGTAATAATAACTTATATGAGTGTTTTCAGTCAGGATTTCGTTCCAAACATAGTACGGAAACTGCCTTGGTGAGAGTAACTAATGATCTGTTAATGGCTGCTGATGGTGGGTCTTTATCTATTCTTGTTCTGCTTGATTTGAGTGCAGCTTTTGACACCATTTCACACACTATTTTGTTAAACCGTCTATCTGCTATTGGTATCTCTGGTACTCCTCTCGCCTGGTTTACTTCTTATCTTTCTAACCATACACAATTCGTACAACTAAAAAGTTTTAATTCCCAACCCTCTTCTGTTAGCTGTGGCGTTCCTCAAGGTTCTGTCCTAGGTCCTCTGTTGTTCCTCATCTATCTTCTCCCACTTGGCAATATCTTTTCTAAATTTGGTATAAAATTTCACTGTTATGCTGATGACACACAACTTTATGTATCTACTAAGCCTGACTCTATTCTTCCACCTGTCTGTCTTACTAACTGTCTTCATGAAATAAAAACTTGGTTCTCTGCTAATTTTCTTAAGCTTAATGGCAGTAAGACTGAAGTACTCCTTATAGGCACTAACTCTAGTCTCTCTACGTCCTGCAGTTTTTCTTTATCCATTGATGGTTCCATTATTTCTCCTTCGTGCCAGGTTAGGAACTTGGGGGTCATCTTTGACAGTACTCTTTCATTTGAAGCCCACATTAATAGTATAACCCGGTCTTGTTATTTTCATCTTCGTAATATTGCTTGCCTCCGCTCACCTCTCACCCCACATAGTACTGCTATTCTTGTTCACTCACTTGTCACTTCTCGCATCGACTACTGTAATTCTCTCTTATTTGGCCTACCACACAAACTTCTCCATAAACTTCAGTTGATTCAGAATTCTGCTGCCCGTATCGTAACCCGGACTCCATCTCTTCAACAGCTTCACTGGCTTCCTATCAAATTTCGCATTGAATTGAAAATTCTTCTGCTCACATATAAAACTCTCAATAACCTTGCTCCACTTTACCTCTCAGATCTCATTCAGCCTTACACTCCTTCTAACCCTTCGTTCCTCCTCACTGGGTCTCCTTCATACACCCACGGCTCGTTTAACCACCATGGGTCACAGAGCCTTTAGCCGGGCTGCTCCTCGCCTTTGGAATTCTCTCCCATCTAATATACGGAACTTAGACTCGCTATCCCAATTTAAAGCTAAACTCAAAACTCACTTATTCAGAATAGCTTATCCTACATGACTACTGTCCACACTCAAATCAATAATTTTCTTTATTATTTACTTACTACTGTTTATTTATCTATTTATTACTGTTATTTTATAATTGCTGCTGTTTTTTATGGTTTATTGATATTTATTGCTGTTTTATTTACTGTTCTTGATGTACAGTGACCTTCAGTGGTTTGAAAGGCGCTTTAAATAAAATGTATTATTATTATTATTATTATGCGAAGTCCGCATCCTTTGAAGGGAACAGCCCTCGAATTGATCATATGCACGGAGCGCTCTTTCGAACTTTCGCATTAGGATAAACCAGCTCGTAAACTTCCGGTACATGGTATGTGGTTTGATGTTGTGGTATTTTCAAATCTGTGAGTTCGAGAATTTTGAGACTCTAGCAGTTAAATGGACACAAGGAACGCTTATACAAGTAACTATGCAGATAGTAATAGGTAGTACTACATTAACACTTAACTTAATACTATTACCTAGTATAGAAGCAAGATTAACTAAGCAGTAAGTAATAGCTAATCTAGGACAAAGGTAGTTTCTTATTAGGTATTTGATAATTACTAAAGTGAGTTCCCCCACAGAGTTTTTATCTCCATTTCAGAAAGCACACCTCAAAGTATGGTGATTGCAAGCTCACACTTTCACATCTGTTCCTTTCTCCCCCTCTCTCTATCCAACTCCTCTTAGCTCAGAGAACCCTAAAACTCACCCATGAACTGTGTTTAAAATATACCACATTCGGTGTGGATAAAATATCTAAATATAAATGTTTGGTATCATTTGAAAAGTCTCGGTGCGACTGTCACAATGGTCTCATTCCCACAACAGTAGAACAAATCATAACAAAGGTTTAAGAGATTAGAGATATTCTGCTCACTGCTGTGGGTGTGTCCCTCGTGGGGTCTTTGGCCATTTGTGGCCTAAACAGGTACAGAGTCTTTTTCCATGTAAATTACATCTCTATTTGAAGGAAGTGTACTTTGATCTGGGTATTTAAGGGAAGCTGGCAAAATGGTCAGGGGATTCTGTAGCCAGATGAGCCACGTAGTGCTGTGTGTTCCTCAAACATGTATTTTTCCTTAGTCAGGTATGCAATTCTTATTTTCTTATTCTGATATCATGTCTATATTTAATTGGTTGTAGAATTGCAATTCTTTAATTGGCTTGTTTGACATGTTATTCTTACCTGACATACAAATTGTAACTGTTAATGTTTGAATTTATTCTGCATTGTTCTGAATTTATAAACTCTTAACAGATCCTGTTTATATCCTTGTTACTGCAAATATGATCAGGTTAGTGACGGATTAAAATCCTGTCTAGGTGGAGCATAGGAGCACACCAGCTGAGAATTTTAACAACTTGGCATTAGTTTAAGTGTACTTAGACCGTAGGGACTAATTTTTAGATTGGTCAGACATATTGCCTATCTAAATTGGGTGAGCTTCAACCTCTGATTACTGTAATATTATTCTAACTAAGTGTACATAGGAAACTATGGCATGATTATGTAAAGCTGCCATTGGAGAAGGTAAGGTTGGTCTGCTTATCTCTATGGAGTGGTCATGACCTCTGGTTAGTGATAATTATTATTTTAATTAAGTGTTAATAGTCTAAGAGGGCTAATAAACTACGTTTAATAGTGGACTGTAGAAAACGGCCATATATATTTTGGAGTCATATAAAATTGCCAAATGTTAAAATAGCAAGTAAGCGCCGGAAAAGAAAGCGCTTAAACCTTCACCATTGCCACTGGACTCTGACGTTGGGCCAGTGGGTGGTTCCTCCCTTACAACATCCACAGAAACTTTCACAAGGTAACATCTAAAGGTAAACATTGTAGTGATCCTCACACGGGGCACCAATTATGTAGTCAGCCTCATACGGGGCACCAATTATGTAATGATCTTCACACGGGGCACCAATTAATAGTGATTTTTACACGGGGCACCAATTAATAGTACGCCTCACACAGGACACTAGAGGTGTTAGTGAGACTTGATCCCACGTCACTTCAAGTGTGTGTGTGTGTGTGTCAGATGACCTCTCCTTCCTTTTAACTCGGGGCACCAGCTGAGCTGGGGTATCTGAAGGATTTCGTGATATTCATGCTAACTTGTAGAGCCTTGTACTGTATTATCAACACAAGGAAGACACAATTGTAATAAAAGAGGATTTATTTACAAAAGACATACAAGATTAACTAACACACTACTAAATGATACTAAAGAGCTAAAGGATAGTAAGGTTGAGTGTAAGAATGCAGGTAACTAAGTGTAGCAGGGTTAGGTTATCCGTGTTTGGCCGGTTTGGAGTTGATTGGTGGACTAATGAGATGGAAGCTGCCCTACTATTTAAGGACTCTTATTTTTAGCGGTCGGGTGCTGTCTGGTTGATTCTGAGCTCTCCTCTTCCTGGCGTTCCTCTTTGCGCTCCTCACTGAGTCAGGTAGGGTAAGACCAAATTGACTAGTTCTGTGAATGGAGCGAAGTTAATCCGCGCTATTTATAGTTTGATTTGTAGAGCGGGGCTGGTGGCATTTATATTGCGGCAAGTGTGTGACAGCGTTCGCTTACAGGTATGTTTCGTGCTCACATTAAATCTTTTGGTTGTTTGTGATGGTGGTATTTACTTTGTGTTGCGCTCAGTAAAAACAGGTGCGTAAACGCCGTTTGGTACGCGAGTCACAACATTTGTTGGAGTAATATATGGCTTTGCGCTGGTGAGTACGTGTTGTTTCTCTTTCCTGTAAACGGGATTTGGTAGATTGTTGTTTAATATTTGCTTTTGTTAAAGGTAAAAGGGGAAGGGAATATCACCGTCTCTAAGCTGATCTCTCGGTGAAGATACTATCTGTGACGCCGCTGCTGTTTTGCTTAGGGGCATGTTTTGGGTTGAATAATGGACCTGTCCTATGTCATTGCTGACGGCTTCGCTGATTGGCGGGTCGTTTGGGCCACTCGCTGTGCCTTTGTTAGGCCACTTATTTGTCTCATTTTGATTTAGTTTTCTGTGTTTTGTATTCCGGGTTTCTTTTATAACCTTTAATCTTTTTTTTGTATATTACCTTTTGTTTTGTTTTGTTTTTGCTTTGTTTTGTTTTGTGTCATTTGTGGTTGGTTTGTGGCAGCATTATAATCGGTTTATGTTTCTGTCATATATTGTATTATGTTATAGTAAAGAATTTACATCATTTATGTTATTTGTTTTGTAATTCTGGTGTCCTTCAGGCAATGATATTCTCTTTTTGTTACTGCATTCTGTGCTCTTAGGACGCCAGCGTATTGGGGTCCCTACAACTATTGTTTGTAAATTCAGTCTGATTGTGTTTTCTTTTTATTTTTATAATCTTCTTTTTTTGTAATTTTGTGAATTTTTCCTTATTTCTGTCTCCAGGAGCCAGTGAGGTATCCGTGCAGGGAGCAGGGAGGCTAGTCGCTTTCCTTCCATGGTGTCTCACGGGGTGTTGTGTGTGTGTGTTGATATAATTTGCCTTATTGTGTGTGTGTGTGTGTGTGTGTGTGTGAAGTGTTTACTGTGGTGTGACTTTAGGTGGGTTTGCCTGAGCTGCAGCCGGCCTGCCCTGTTGCCACGAAGCCTGGCCCTGGAGTTATTTTAATAATTTGATGGGGTGTTTCTGGAGGGAGAGAATTTTATTGCTATTATAATAAAGCGTATTTTTGTATTGATACTCGTCTCACATGGTTTTACTTCCCTGCCTTCAAATGGTAAAATGTACCTGTGTCCTTATTGAGAGTAATTCCCTGGCGCTCCACCAGGGTGGCGTAGTCGGATTAAACTAATAGTGATTTTGGGGTCTGTTAGACCATTACGCACTGCCACATAAGGTATAAACTGAAATGAACTGAAAGAGTACACTAATGCCAAGGTCTCTAGAAAGAGGTTTGGTAAGTGATATTTACGTTCACGTGAGCAGTCCGATGGTGGCGACGTCTTCCACTGGTGAGGCTGGGCCTTGTTGCAGTGGAGAAGGAGTCTGAATCCGTTTTACAGCCTTGAACACCAAGCGCTGTGGGATGCTAATCTCCTGGAGCACCGAAAGGGTCCTGGCGATCTGGAACACGCAGATGAAGGTACCTGGAAGTAAGGTTGCTCTCCTGGGCTTAACCTTGTTGCAGACGTTTATGATTGCCTTTCTGGACAGCAGGTTTAAACGTGGTTTCTCTACTTCAGTCCTTGCGGAGAGACTCAGAACTGGGTGATCTGTTATGCTTCCTAGCACAACAGTCGGAAACTCAGAACAGGTGATCTGTTGTGCTTCCTAGCACAACAGCTGGAAACTCAGAACGGGTGATCTATTATGCTTCCTAGCACGACAGCCGGAAACTCAGAACGGGTGATCTGTTATGCTTCCTAGCACACAGGCTGGAATCTCAGAACAGGTGATCTGTTATGCTTCCTAGCACAACAGCCGGAAACTCAGAACGGGTGATCTGTTATGCTTCCTAGCACACAGGCTGGAAACTCAGAACAGGTGATCTGTTATGCTTCCTAGCACGACAGCCGGAAACTCAGAACGGGTGTTCTGTTATGCTTCCTAGCACGACAGCCGGAAACTCAGAACGGGTGTTCTGTTATGCTTCCTAGCACAACAGCTGGAAACTCAGAGTGGGTGATCTGTTATGCTTCCTAGCACAACAGCCGGAAACTCAGAACGAAGAATTTGTGTTGAAAGGGTACTTTTATCCCCTTTCAGATAAGGAGGAGATTGCATTTTGCTGCTTGTCCCTTGCAGGGCTGTGATTGGCTGATGATGTCAGAGAAGGCTTACTCATCCCTTTTCCTCAGTAGTGAACGTATTTCCATAGAGTAAAGCACAGCATTAAAACTGTGTCTTAACTGTTCTACCTATGCAATTCTCATTTCCCAAACCACTTTCAAAATATCTTTGGCTTTGTCCTGTGCATGTTTTAAAGAGTCCGGGGTGATGAGGAACAGGTGACAGTGATTAAAGATGGCGGCAGATGAAGTGCAATGCATTATGGGAGATGGAGTTCAATAGTCCATAGGGAGGTGCAGGGGAAACTGCATTAATTTTGGCGTAAATATGGGTGCCGCCATCTTGAGCTGTTTGTGTTAAGACTTCCGGTGATCCACTACAGCTATGGCAGCTGAGTGAGACGAGTGTGCAGTTTTGACTGGCTAGTTAATATTCATTATGATATCAAAGGTACAAGCTTAATGTGTGCAGTTAGAGATTGCCATAAGAAATGAACGGATCCCCATTTAGTTCAATAAATGAGGGATCAATTACAATTGAATTGAATAATAGTGCTTAGCACAAAACCACATCTTACAGATTGCAATGTGTGGTAGAATATCACTAGTGCCTCACACAAATGAATGGCTGTACAGTGTGTGTCAAGAGATAAAATATGTTAAATAAGTTTATTGTAATTTGCTTGTGAAATCCATGTTAACCCCTCACTAATTACTCAAGCAGTTACCTGGTCAATCTGCAGGAACTACTAGTGATCTGGACCATTATTTTAAAGTGAAAAACATGTTAACCCCTCACCAATTACTCAAGCGTTACCTGGTCAGTCTGCAGGAACTACTAGTGATCTGGACCATTATTTTAAAGTGAAAAACATGTTATCCCCTCACAAATTACTCAATCGTTACCTGGTCAGTCCGCAGGAACTACTAGTGATCTGGACCATTATTTTAAAGTGAAAAGCATGTTAACGGAATTCCGGTGATGTCACCTCACAGAATGGCAGCTTAAACAACAGTTCCTCAGGGAAACTGCTTATCTGCCCTGTTAAACTATCAAATATATTTACTTTATTTGGTTTGATAAGTGGGGCAAGAATGGGGAAAAGAAATGGAAATAAAAAATGCACCACTGAAGAAACTATGAACGAAGAAGATGCAGGCAACAGCTCTCCTACGCAGGCACAAGTTGATGAAGCTAATGCTAATATTCAGCTAAGCAACGCGGCAAGTTTGACAAAAGTTCTGGAGGAGATAAGGGACTTTCGCAAAGACACAAAACAACAACTAAACTAGATTATCACCGAACTCACTAGCGTTAACCAAAAGATAGCGGAGGCGGAAACATGAATTGGAAAAGTGGAAGACCGTGTTCAAAATGTAGAACAGGTGATGAGAAAGATGATAAAAGTGATGAACCAACAGGAAAATAAACTTCTCGACCAAGAAGGGAGATCACGACGGGAGAATATAAGGATCTACATTGTTCCTGAAGGAGCAGAGGGGACGTTAATGACATTGTTTGTGGAAAAGCTACTACGGGACATGCTAAACCACGGTCAATCATAATCAATTCCACCGCTACAAAATAAAAGAAGAGATTCTACGCAAACCCTGGGGAAAGAAGGTATTTTTGAATGAAAGACCAATATATTTCGACCAAGATTATCCTCCGGCAATTCTACAGAAACGCAAGGAATACATCGAAGCTAAACGGGTGTAGTGATCCTCACACGGGGCACCAATTATGTAGTGATCCTCACACGGGGCACCAATTAATAGTACGCCTCACACAGGACACTAGAGGTGTTAGTGAGACTTGACCCCACGTCACTTCAAGTGTGTGTGTGTGTGTGTGTGTGTGTGTCAGATGACCTCTCCCTCCTTTTAACTCGGGGCACCAGCTGAGGAATTCCACCTCAACATTTGTTGGAATAAATCCAACATAAATCATAAATAATATGATAAGAAAAATTAGTAAATCACCTGGGGTATCTGAAGGATTTCGTGAGATTCGTGCTAACTTGTAGAGCCTTTTACTGTATTATCAACACAAGGAAGACACAATTGTAATAAAAGAGGATTTATTTACAAAAGACATACAAGAATAACTAACACACTACTAAATGATACTAAAGGGCTAAAGGATAGTAAGGTTGTGTGTAAAGAATGAAAAGAATGCAGGTAACTAAGGTATAAACCGAAATGAACTGAAAGAGTACACTAATGCCAAGGTCTCTAGAAAGAGGTTTGGTAAGTGATATTTACGTTCACGTGAGCAGTCCGAGGGTGGCACTGGTGAGGCTGGGCCTTGTTGCAGTGGCTAAGGAGTCTGAACTGCTCAACAGCCTTGAACACGAAGCGCTGTGGGATGCTAATCTCCTGGAGCACCAAAAGGGTCCTGGCGATCTGGAACACGCAGATGAGGCCCTGAAGCTGGTGCTGAAGGTCCTTGACGATCTGGAACACGCAGATGAAGGTACCTGGAAGTAAGGTTGCCCTCCTGGGCTTAACCTTGTTGCAGACGTTTGTGATTGCCTTTCTGGACAGCAGACTCTGAACGTGGTTTCTCTATTTCAGTCCTTGCGGGGAGACTCAGAACTGGTGTTGCTGTTATGCTTCCTAGCACAACAGCCAGAAAACTCAGAACGGGTGATCTGTTATGCTTCCTTCCTGGAAACTCAGAACGGGTGATCTGTTATGCTTCCTAGCACACAGGCTGGAAACTCAGAACGGGTGATCTGTTATGCTTCCTAGCACACAGGCTGGAAACTCAGAACCGGGTGATCTGTTATGCTTCCTAGCACACAGGCCAGAAAACTCAGAACGGGTGTTGCTGTTATGCTTCCCAGCACACAGCCTGGAAACTCAGAACGGGTGATCTGTTATGCTTCCCAGCACACAGCCTGGAAACTCAGAACCAAGAATTTGTGTTGAAAGGGTACTTTTATCCCCTTTCAGATAAGGAGGAGATTGCATTTTGGCGCTTGTCCGTTGCAGGGCTGTGATTGGCTGTTGATGTCAGAGAGGGCTCACTCATCCTTTCGCTTGTGAAGTGAATGTATTTGCATATAGTAAAGCACAGCATTAAAACTGTGTCTTCACTGTTTTACCTATGGAATTATCACTTCCCAAACCACTTTCAAAATACCTTTGGCTTTGTCCTGAATACAAAGAGTATAAACATGACAAAAATATATTAAACTATCATGCATGAATTCATTCATATGTGAATAGCATTTGTAAAACTTCCGTATTTAACACAAATGACTATTACAAAGTATGTTCTCAGAGAGTACAGAATGAATATGTGATATGTCCAATATATTTGTGTCCATTTTTATAAATTAAGGAATGTAGAGATGTGTCCTTTGTTTTAGCCAAAGCTGCTGCATGGCCGGTTAATTACCCGCCACATGTGGAGGTCCTGAGGAGTTTTATGGCCAGGCTGGCCTGGATCTTTGGGTGAGGGTTTTAGTTTGATGATAAGGCTGCCCTATAGAGGGTGTCTGGCAGTTTCTCTGGTAGCCTTATCTGATGACACTGGTCCTTAGTTTACATTAAAGAGGGACCCTGCTTGTAAAGTTGGGACCTGAAATGTCTTCTGGAGTGCTGTTCACTACACGGGTACTTAAACAGAAACAGATACGCTTCCAGACCCCGTTCCCAGCTAAACTGCGAGTGTTTTACGATGACAGGACACGACTGTATCAGTCGGCAGAGGAGGCGACTGCAGACATGAAGGACAGGGGACTGCCCGTCAGTGTGATTACATCGAGAGAGAGCCTCGCGGAGCAGCTATCCCGTATGGCCTGGGAGACGGTGAGAGGATTAAGACAACAGGGGACGGAAGAAGAACGAGAGAGGAACATCAGAGAGAGGCTGCTGCAAGGTTTTAGAAGACGGCCCTTGTCCCCTCCAGAGGAACTTTAAATTTGGACTAATTTTACATTTCTGGTGAGCTA
The DNA here is from genome assembly GCA_019155185.1 of Beaufortia kweichowensis. NCBI lineage: Eukaryota > Metazoa > Chordata > Actinopteri > Cypriniformes > Gastromyzontidae > Beaufortia > Beaufortia kweichowensis. The sequence goes on along the minus strand of CM032803.1, from coordinate 13,168,378 downwards.
AGCAAACCTTCAAAAAGATGAGAAGCAGTTTGAGAAGCAGATATGGCAATTTAAAGTCTTCTTTACCTAAGTTTATTTTTATATAGTTATTTGTTTACATACATCCTTTTCCCCATCTAAATGAGAATAGGTATAAGGGAGGAATACATAAAGAAGTAAAGTTGGTGAAATGTACTCTTACTTTCACATTTATTTTTTTGAATGCTGCAATTCTATCCCCAATGGGGATATTTAGACTGAGTTTTGATTTAGACTGACTATCCTTAACACATCCCACCAGTGCCATATCATCTGCATATTTTATAAGCATCAAATCATCATTATCACAAGTCATTTCATTTATATAGATAGAAAAAAGAATTGGTGATAAAACACACCCCTGAGGAAGGCCAGTGTTTAAAACCACATTCTCTGACTTTTTCCCATTTACCAAAACATGCTGAGGACGTTCCCGTAAAAAACTATTAATCCATAAGATAAGGGTTTGGTGCACCTGCGACTCCTCCAATCGCCTCAAAAGAGTATTTATTAGTATTATTAACAGTATTAAAAGCGGACGAAAAATCCACAGCAATCTGCCGCATCCAAATGTTTTCCAACCTTATCCAACAGAGTGAGGGAGGCATCTTCAACTCCACGCCCCACTCGGTAAGCAAACTGCAAGGGATCCAGTTTCCCAGTCATTTCTTGGGAGAGTTGCTGACAAACCACTCTCTCCAAACACTTACAAAGCACAGACGTTAAAGCCACTGGTCTATAGTCCATAAGGTCCTTAGCATGTGTCTTTTTTGGAAGTGGAATAATAGTACTCTCTTTCCAGGCCTGAGGTACTACATTACAGTCAAATGACAGCTGAAAAAGCTGTGTCAACACTCCCTTCAACTGTGTTGCACATTCCCTCAGCACCTTCCCCATTATTCCATCAGGCCCTGTTGTCTTTTTGGGTTTAACTCTTAATAAAACCTTTTCCACTGTCTTTTTCTCTATTACTATAGGGGGAAATACTGGATGGCCCGAAGGAATCCATTTCTCATCAGAATTAGTATTAAAACGAGCATAAAACTGATTCAATTCAGTAGCAAAACAGCAGTGGCGTAGACAGGGGAGGGGCCATGGGGGCACTTGCCCCCCCCTGAAAACTGATTGGCCCCCCAGTGTGCCCCCACCGTTCAACGTGTCTGTCACTCAAAAATTCAAATAATATCTTTCGGCTAGCATTTGATTTCTGCGATGCTTCTGAACAAGCGGAGCTGCTGTTTTCCAATGAAAAAAAGCACATGGCAAGTTGATTTTATATTCCTTATTATTTTTCAATTCACGAGTTCGCCTTTACAGATAATAAGCGAGCGTAATAGTTATGCGTATTTGGCGTGCTGTCCGGAGGAGGGCCCCAAGCTCGGCAGTTCTTCCCGAACACGGAGCGCTCCCCCCCTGTCCGGGGAGGGCTCCGAGCTCGGTGCTTGCCCGAACCCAGAGCGCTGCCCCCCCCTAAAGGAAGGTAACATTGAGGCGTAGGGGTGGAGGGGGGATGCCGAAATGCTAGAGAGAACGAAGGTAAGACTGCTTGATTATTTTATAGAGGTTCTCTCTTGCGCTGATAGGGCAGACGGTGCGATTACTAATGATGAATTGGCCGGTTCAATTATCTGTGCGTGCTCCTCCCGAAATTAGTTAATCAAACTTCACTTAGCGAGTTGTTGCAGTGCTAGATTTTACCGTCTTTCAGTGTTAGGACAGACCAGGTTTGATGTTAGCAGACCAAGATAATAATCACATGCTATGTGGCTGAACATTCAGCCACATAGCATGTGATTATTATCTTGGTCTGCTAACATCAAACCTGGTCTGTGCTAATGCATAATAGAAAATTAACACAATCAGGGTTTTCCTGCGTTGAGATTTCTTTTTTTTTTGGTCGATTCTGAAGTGGTCTTGAGTTAACGTTAACTTGACTGCACAATTTAAAGATTCTGATAACTTGACTTTGATTTGAGAACTCTAAATTGATGAGGGGATGAGAGACTGAGCCATCTAGGAGTTCTGAGCATTGAATCAAGACGGGCTAAATCATTAAATATGGACGAGTTTGTAAGACGTTTTAGCAGCAACCATAAAAATCGCAGAATTGTACTTTTTTTAAATGAACCAGGTACATATACCTGTTATAGGCCTCATTTTACTTAATCCACTGTAAATTAAATCCACTGTATTTGGTCTTCAGAAGGCCAGGGTGTTTTTGTTGTGTAAGACTGGTGCCGAAATGACTGAGCCCAAAGAGGACCACATGCGGAGAGAACATTAAATTCTTACGTGAACCAACACCTGAAAACTTTCTCAAAGACTTTACATCCACTTCCAAAACAGCCACCCCGCTGTGTGGAGATAGATGAATCACACCACACCAGCGGTTACTCATATCTGTCTCTTTACTCCTTGTCCCTCTCTCTCCCCCCTCATTACAGGTTGTCCTAAAGACACTCAGAAACACACCTAACATCATCTCTTTTAAATAAGATAAACAGGAGCATAACCATTCATATTTAATATCATTATAAAGGTCTCAGTGCGATTGGTAAGAAGGTCTCATTCCTTTAAAGCCAGGAAACCCACAATTAAGATATAGAAAACTGGAGGTAAACACCACACAAGTCTCTCACACAAATTACCTCCTGTATGTAAATGAAATGTATTTTCCCACAGAAATCAAAGAGGAGTTCTCACCACAAACTTACAACCCCCAGAGTGAGGTGCCCAAATGGTAATAATAAACAAACAGACACCACTTGGTGTATCTGTAGGAATTTAAGGGAAAGTGGCATGAAAATCAGGGAATCTGCAAACAGATCTCCCACACAATAGCCGTGTGTAATTCTTCATTATCAGGTAGACATTCCTAAGTTTTCTCATCCTGACATTATTGAATGTTTGTTATTGATTGACCATTATATTGTATTGTATTGAATTGAATTTAGACAATTACTTGTGTTTACCTGTTTAATAAATTGTTATGTTTATATTAATTCTAAATACTCTGAATTATTGACTTTAGTAGATTATGATGTATCCATGTTACCGCAAGTCTACGACCAGAGTTAAGTGTATTTAAGTAATTAAGTTGTCATGCAATCGTAGATCCTATATGGGGCTATCATGGGTGGTAGTCATAACCTCTGGTCATTGTCTGTACTTTAATTAAGTTGTTATGTAGTGATTATGTATAGATTAATAACTATATGGGGTCAGATCAAATCCCTTACGGAGCTGGCCATAACCTCTGATTAATGTTTAAGCTTTGAACTAAGTTGTTATATAGGCGATTGTATGGGGCTACATGGGTACCTTTTAACAATAGTAAGCGGGAGCTACATTGTTAAATTGCTTTAGCCATAACCTCTAACCATGGTTATACGGTCGAGTTTGTGATCGTGGGCCCGCACACGGTGCGAGGACCCTGTGCGACATTGAGAACCTTGGTGTACAAGTCCGATAATAATAGTGAGTTGAATAGAATGATAAAACATTTATCTAAATTTAAGAATCTTAACTTAACCTTTACAAGGTTTTATCTTTTGGAGATAAAATTGAGGAATAAAAAGTAAAGAATAAGCGCAGGAAAAGACCGGGCGCGCTGAAACCTTCGCCATTACCACTGGACTCCTACGCTGGGCCAGTGGGTGGTATTTGGGTGGCTTTTCCCATCCAGCCTTACAGTTGTGTTGTGTTTTGTTTTTTCTTTTGTCAGTATTTACAGTTGTTGTTTTTGTTTTGTCAGTATTTACAGTTGTGAGGCTAAAAGGAGTTGTATATAGTTTATATAACTTGATTTTGAGTTTTCTTGCTGTCTGAAACATAAAATAGATGGTGTTTTTCTTCAAATATCTTGTAGTTTTGTAATGCTACTTTGGAGGTTAAGGGGTCTAAAAATCTAAATCACTTATTGATAAAATGATAAAAAAAATGCATATTTGCTATAAAATGGGTAGGTTAAGGTTTGGAGGTAGGTTAAGGGGTCTAAATATCTAAATCACTTATTGATAAAATGATAAAAATGCATTGGTACGAAATGAATATATTAATGATATAAAAGATACTTAAATATTTTTAGCTAAAAATACGTAGCGATTTGTACGTTTTAAACGTTGAAAAACGTCTAAATTGTACGTTTTAGCATCAGTAAAAACGTCTAAATTGTACGTTTTAGCATCAGTAAAAACGTACAAAAATGTACGTTTTGTGCTTGAAAATGTTACGTATTAATACCTACGTGTAAACAATGAGACCAGGCTGGTTCTACATATAAATATACACAATATAAGATTGGCCCCTCTGTATTAGTTGTGGCCCCTCTTGTGCCTCCCAGTTGAAAAAATTCTAGAATCGCCCCTGCAAAACAGGCAGAATCAGAACACTGAAAATTATGTTGCTTATGATTCCTCCCCATCCTACTATTTAGGCCTTTCCAGGCCAACCGTGCCCATTTTAAACTTTTCCTCAACCTTCCGTTTATACTGCAGTTTAGCCTCCTTAGTTTTTTGCTTCAGTTCTTTTTGCAAGATTTTAACAGCATCTTCATCTCTATTTAAAAAAGCTATTTTTTAAGATTCAAACAGTGTTTAAGATCCTTTGTAACCCAAGGTTTCTTATTAGGGTAACATTTTACACGTTTTACAGGAATAACACTGTGCACACAAAAGTCCACATACCCAGATATAGAAGCATTCAACATATCAACATCATTTCCACAGTCCTTTAAAAACACACTCCAATCTGTAACTTCAAAACATCCTTTTAGTGTTTCAATGGAATCTAAGTCCCAAACCTGAATAGACCTGGTTTGCACTTTCTCAGTCTTTAGTTTTTGCCTATACCGAGGCAAGAGAAGAACAGCATTATGATCAGATCGACCAAGAGGGGGACGTACCCTAGAGATGTAAGCACCAGGTATATTTCCATAGCACAGATCCAGTATTTTATTCAGTCTAGTGGCAGATGTGACATATTGTACCAGATTCGGCAAAAATGTTGTTACATCACATCTATTAAAATCTCCAAGCAGAAACACCGGCTGTTCCCCAACTCCGTTTGCAATGTTATTAAAAGTATCGGCAATGCTTTCCACAGTGAGCCCGAAATCAGGTCCCGGAACATACACCAGTATCACAGTAATTTGGGTAAATTCTCGTGGAAGATAATGTGGTCGAAAAGACACCACCATGATTTCATAATGCTTTGAACAGCTGGTTTCCCTCAACGTAAAGTTTGTTGCCCATCTCTTATTTACAGCCATACAAAGCCCACCACCAACAGTTTTTTAAGTTTTAAAAATGTCTCGATCAAACCGAATCAAAGTAAAACCATCCAAATAAAGATCCATTGTTTCCTGAGAAAGCCAAGTCTCAGTAAAACAAAAAAGGCTTGTTTGACGATAATCCTCATCATATCTGATCAATGCAGACAATTCGTCAAATTTATTCCTCAGAGATCTAACATTTGACAAAATTATGGCAGGTAAGGGCAGCCTACAGCCTCTTCTCCGTAACCTTTTAAGTATTCCTCCTCTCGATCCCCTTTTCCTCCTTTTTCCTTTAGACTTTGTCCAGCCAAGGCCAGTCAGAAGATATTTTGGGACATCTTTAAAGAGCGCCGAATCCATAGATGGCAAGACAGCAAGTGGACGCAAGTCCAACAAAAATTGCTGCGAGTAGGCAAAATTTTCTGTGGGTAATGAACTTGCTCCGATCAACGTTGTCGAGATTGTCCATAAAGCCAAAACTGGTTGCCAAACAAACAGAAGGCCTAGAATTGTCCAAAAATTCGCCATCATGTATAAAAAAACAAGCCTAAAAAATAAAATAACAAACACTTAAAACAAAACAATCAAACAAACAAAGAGCCTAAGTCACAAGTCGCACGAACAGCGTTGCGCCCCGGAACCTAAAACCACATAAACACATTTCATTTAAAGGGGTCATATGATGTGATTTCTTGTTTTTCTCTTTAGTGTGTTATGTAGCTGTTTGTGCATGTATAAGATCTGCAGAGATACAAAGCTCAAAGTCTCAAATCCAAAGAAATATTGTATGTCAATATTAAGGCTTAGCCACACCTTACTAAAACTGCTCGTTCAAACACATACATTTCTACGTATAAATGTGGTGGAAAAGTTTCCTAACCACCAAAATGTATACACAAAAAAAGAAGGCTTAACTTCTAACTTTAAGAAGGCTGTTGTATTGTTGCTGCTGGAGCCGCCATGTTGTGAAGGCGCTGTATTTTTAAAATATGTTAAAGGGCCTTACATTTCCGTCACACCTCCTTGTGATTTTCGGGCCAATCACTGTGCGCTGGATCACTGGCCAATCAGAGCACACCGCACTTTTCAGAACGATGAGCTTTGTAACAAATTGAAGCGTTTCAGAAAGGTGGGGCATAGGGTAGCAACAATAATCCCCGGTATGTGTAATATAATGACTTTTTAAACCCTAAAACCACATAAACATATTTCATTTAACCAAATACAGAAAGTAATGTTTTTTTTTAGAACCATCATATGACCCCTTTAACAAGTTTATCTAAATGTAAAAATTATTTTGTGAATTTGATTGCCAGTAAAGGCAGACTTCCTGAATAATTATTGCAGTTTTTGGGGTACAGAACGTGCAATTATATGCTTAGGCCTATAATATTATAAATGATGATGATAATGTTTGGACTTGAACTTACATTACCTGGATGGATGGCTTATTAACAAGTTGTCAATGGCTGCTTATAACCAAAAAGATTATTCAACTCAGTCTCAACTCTGGCCCTTGAAATCCACTTTCAGCCTTAATCAAACACACCTGAAAAAGCTAATCAAGGTCCCCAGGATTACTGGAAGATACGGTGAGACTGACGAAGTTTGAACTGAACTCTGTAGGAAAAGTGGATCTAGAGGGCCACAGTCGTGAACACTGGACACTATACCAACATCAAAAAAACATAAATGACACAATACATTACCGGTATCTTCCTTGTTATCCTCAATTATTTGATGAGGTGCAATTTCTCTTACGGACTGTTTTGTGCTCTCCCTCAGTTGCCACGTTGTTTTCTGATTGTAAACTATCACATTCGCTAACAATTATTTGATGAGGTGCATTTCTCTTGCGGACCGTTTTGTGTTCTCCCTCAGTCGCCATGTTGCCTTCTGATTGTGAACTATCGCATTCGCCAACTGGCGACGCGTCAACGCTACTTTGCAGAAACTTCGATCTCTGCACGTGAATTCTACTGCAGGAAACCATTTTTCAAGTGTATTGTCCCAATGTTACGGCTGCTGGTGTACCGTGCATGCACAGGAAATACGGAGACCAGGAATACACAGGAATAGAGCTTTACTTTGGAACCAGGAACAGAACAACACGATACACATTTAACATAACTTTAAGACAAGACAAAGAACAAAGGAAAAACACAGGGCTTAAATAAGAGTCTATAAATGACGGTGCCAGGTGAGGGTGATCACAAATGATGGGTGG
>CM032803.1:13027901-13160758 GCA_019155185.1 Beaufortia kweichowensis | reverse complement strand
AAACAAGAGCTGAAGAAGAGAGACCTGGGAGAGGATCCAGTGATGACAGTGCTATTTAGGAATGCTATTTGATGCATGCCTCTTGCAGTAAAAACCACGCTGGAAGATGTGGTGGGACTTAACTCAAAACCACATAAAGACTTTTGTGACTATGTTGCCCATGATGTTGAAAAATACAGAAGAAATGAAATCAAGATAAAGACTCGAGAAAGGGAGTTACAGCAGAAACTAGCACTGCAGTACATGGATGATTTGTTGATTTGTGCCCCCACCCTTGAACAATGCCGTAGGAGTTTTATCAAAGTGCTGACCAGACTAGCAAAGGGGGGTCATAAAGCCTCCAGAACTAAACTACAGTACAGTCTCCCTCAAGCGGAATACTCAGGTAGAACAATAGCTTATAAAACCAGGGCCATTTCACCTAGTCAGTTAATTAAATTTTGGTAGGCTGGTTTTCACATTAAGATTATCAAATATTATTACTACACTTATTTAAGGTATATGCTTCAAGACACTTCGAGACCCCTTGTTGTGAAGAACCAGCACCAGAATGGATGGTGTCAATATCCTAACTGACAAGTCAAGTGACAGAGGCACTGAAGTAACTTTTAGCTGTCCATTCTTCTGAGTGGTATATGCAAAAACCTTTATTTGAACTTTTTATTGATAACACAAGAGTGTCTATCCTGGTTCCAAATTGTACAACCATATTTATGATGTATTATCAATTGGTTTAATGGTTAATTTAATTGGTTATTGGTTTAATGTCAGTTTAAAAAGAAAAAATCTTTAATGCTGTTATAAATTTGTGGCTGAATGCCCTCACACTAAAATTACATTAAGTGTTGGTTGACTAGTAATAATTCTTATAGTTAACATATAACATATTTCTTAAATGCTTTATATAAAGCATTTAAGAAATATGTTATATGTTAACTAAGAATTATAGTCATTATATCATAAATTATATAATTTATTTCAGTGCTATTATTTTCATTATTTATTTAAACTGTAATTCTATTGTGGTTACTTAATCCAATAGTAAACACTTTAATCATATTTTAATATTTATTATTTTAATATTATTATTTTAATAAAGGACAAATAAAAATAAAATCCATTAAAATTAACCATAGAGATAGAACCTTAAAAGGTTCAATAATAGGACCTTTCTCAGTTTGCAAAGAACCTTGTAGGGTTCTATTTATTGAACTCTTAAAAGGGGTTCTTTATGGAACCTTTAAGGGATTCCTATGAAGTGCCTGATAGAACCTTTTATTGTTCTAATCGAATAATTATTTTTTTAAGGTTTTAATAGTGCCTTGGTAGTTTATTTGTTTACTTAATAATTGAGGCCTATTCTGTGACACCCTACACAGAGTAATTGCTGGCCACAGCTTGGTCAACCCTAAACGGTCTCTGGCTCCACAGTAAGAAAATTGATAGCACATTGAAAATTCATATTTGAGGGCATAAAATAAGGGCAACAATTAAAAAGTACTAATCTACAGAAATTGTTATGAAAATGCCTTTTAGAGGATGTGTTTACCTTGCCTTCGTGCACAACCAGAGAACTGCAGTCTTGCAAGTCTGCTACTGTTAGCATTCCAGGTAAACGACAGACTCAGAAGTGTAATCCAAGTGAAACATTTACTGAAGTGAAGCACACATCCAAGGAGTAACAGGTAACAATGACTACAAGATCTCAGGTACAAACATCCGCAGAAGAACAGGTAACAAACATCCATAGAATCTCTGAAACGGGTTTCAGGTAAGTATACGCCAAGTAACAACAATACCAGACAAAGACAAACTGCAAACACAGAGTATAAATAGAAGTCCAGGTAATTGTGAACAGGTGCAGGTGATTCAAGATGGCTGTTAGTGATGGGGAACAGGTGTGGTGAGGTGCAATGCATTATGGGAAACTGAGTCCAGAAGGGAGGTGCAGGGTGGAACCATGACAGCTACAATGAAAAATAAACAGAGAAAAACAATTAAATACAACTAATTTAACCAACATTTATTTAATTTCCATCAGAATATCAATAGGGCCTATTGCGTATGCCAGACAAAAACATTCAACCTGCTATCCACCACACCGCTCTTATGTACAGTGCTGTGTTGATCATTTTGCAGTGCTTATTCATCCTGGTGTTTACTCTAGGCAGCTTCTTCAATTAATATAAACAAGAGAGCTGTGATTTAATACAGCTAGCTTACAATAAGGAGCACACAGCAAGACTTGAGTTCAGAAAATATGGCTACTTAGTGGTTTAAGGTTAAGTGCGAATCACAATACAGTTAACTAAAACACCCTAACTTACAGTTTATCAAATCGGTGACTGTAGTGTACTTAAAAAAGTAAAAAAACTCTGAAATGCCACGCATTAAATGCGCAAACTGACAGTCAACACTACACATACGAAAATACTACAAAACACTGCATTTATATATAAAAAAACGCAGCGCTAACCTTTTCTTCTGTGACTGTCCATTGCTGTCTGCCTGGTTACAGTAAACCTATACCACAAAAGTTTGACTGAGAATAATACATGTTTATTCTGACCTGTTAACAATAAAACTTTCAGACTTTCAGAATTATCAAATGTCTCACCTTATAAAACTAAATGTCCTGTCAGAGGACATTTCCTGTCAGTATGAAGCACCTCAAAAACGCGGTGATATTGCAGTCAGATTCTGTCAGAATATAAATAATTATGCCGTTAATAAATACTATTTTTCTTCTCTTAAGCCATTTATAAGTTATTGTGAAATTTGTCCCACCTCACAGAAACGAAATTTTGTTTTTTCCTGTCAGATGCGGGAAGTACAATAAAAGTCAAGAGCAGGCTGTGTATGTTAAAACTGTTTTATTGCAACTAAAACATTTTAAAACGGCAAATTTAAATGGCAAATAAATGTGTTATGTTTAAATTCAAGTAGCCATGGAGACAAGTTCCAATTCTTAAAGGTTTATTCCGATCCTCAAGTGGAGTAAGCTCACAAACAGTACTAGGCAATCACATCATTAACAACAGGTGCAACCACCTTTCATTCTACAGCTAGACCTTTTATAGGCAACAACATGTGGGCTACAGCACCATCTGCTGACCAATACTCAAACACAACATTCCCCTTTTACCTAAAGATTAATTCCCCCCAAAATACATAGGTGGTGCAATAAGCAACTACAATACAATAGTTACACAACATTCAATTAGTTTAACAATACATTCTATAACCACACCTATAAGAACTATAATTAATTTCTCCTTCAGCACATAGTAATGAATGTCTTTTGTACTAAGTAACATAATCCTGTAACCAACGTGGAGGGCGTTTTACTCTTGAAGATCTTTCAGGAACAGATGGAGAAACAATTTGGGTAGGTAAGTAGAGGAAGGAACTGGCTGGAGGGGCAAGGAGACTAATTCACTCTCAATAACATTTTCCATAGGTGCATGAGCTGGAGAAAGACGAGACGCATGCCAAGTTTTCCCATCTGACAACTGGTAAGTGCATGGACCAAGTTGACGTACAATTTTCAAAGGCTTTGAGAATGTAGGATGTCCTTTTGGAACATGAACTGGAATTTTTATACGCACATAATCTCCAGATTTGAACTCAGGGGTACAAGCTCTTCGTTTGAAGTCTGTGTATGTTTTCATCTTCTTTTGGGACAATGCCACTTTCTGACTCACATCAGCATTCTCACAAGTGATGGGAAGAGGAAGAACATTAAGACGAGTGCGCATTTTCCTGCCTCAGAAGGAGACAGTCCAGTCACAGAATGGGGAGTAGCACGGTACGTTTGAAGAAACACTGTTACAATTGATTTCCATGGCTTTTCAGACAGAATAGCTGATTGAATAGAACCCTTCAGTACTCTATGGAATCTCTCGATAGCTCCATTTGCAGCTGGATGATACACCGATGTATGTAGATGTTGAATATCTCGATCTTTCAGAAATGCTGCAAATTCTACTGACTTGAATTGACACCCATTGTCAGATACAATGTAATGAGGATTTCCAAATCTGCTGAAAACTGACGTCAAAAAATTTATCACATTTTTACTTGTGATTGAAGAAGTGAATGCTACTTCTGGCCACTTACTATGATAATCAATCAATGTCATAATGTACCGACAATCCCAGGTAGCAGTTTCAAATGGGCCAACGATGTCAACAGCCACTTTTTCCCATGGCATAGATGGAAAAGGTACAGGTTGTAAAGGTGCAGCATGGACAGTTGTAGTCTTATCAGAAGACAAGCAAACTTCACAATTTTTAATCTGCTCCTTAACCAAACAGTCAATACCAGGCCACCAATAGAGTTCACGAATTCGCTGTTTTGTACGCACTATTCCTTGATGACCTTCATGGGCCAAACTCACCAAGACATGACGTAATGAAGCAGGAACAACAAGACGTGAGCCTCTAAACACATAGTCCTTTTGCACAGCAAGTTCATCATGCACTTGAAAATATGGACGCAGAACAATATCCACAGCAGCTGAAGAAGAAGGCCATCCACGAACAATCTGAGCCCGTAGTGCAGTCATTTCTGAGCATGATGCAGAAGCAGATGCAAATTCAGTTGGAGACACAGCAGACATTTCAGAAGACAGTAATGCAACAAACTCAGGTTCAATATCAGAAATATCCTCATCAGAAGCAGGCAAGGGCAGGCGAGAAAGGTAATCAGCAACCTGGTTTTGAGAGCCAGGATAATAATTCACCTCATAGTTGAAACATAAAAGTCGCTCTGCCCAACGCGCTATCCTCATTCCAGCACGGTCTGTACCTTTAGAAGAGAGGGAGCACCGTCAAGGCCTGATGATCTGTAATGAAGAAATTTTCGACCCCAGAGGTAAGTTCTCCATTTTTCAACGGCCCAGACACATGCTAAGGCTTCCTTTTCAATCGTTGAATATTTTCGTTCAGAAGTTGACAATGTTCTTGAAGCAAATGCAACAATAATACCCATGTTGTTTTCATGAATTTGAGAGAGTACAGCACCTAGTCCATAATCTGATGCATCCGTTGAAACAACAGTGGCCAAGTTAGGGTCAAACAATGCTAAAGCAGGGCTTTGAAGTAACAACCCTTTACAGCACTAAAACTCTTCTGAGCGCCATCGACCAACTGAACTCAGAACCTAGTCTGATGCAAGCACGCAACGGTTCCACTACTGTAGCAAAATTTGGAATGAATTTATTGTACCATGACAACAATCCAAGAAGGGAACGGAGCTGATGTGCATCATGAGGAACAGGAGCATGAAGCATTGCACTAAGATGACTCTCATCTGGGTAAATACCCTGTGCAGATACAGTATGACCAAGAAAGCGCAAACTGCTTTTATTAAAATGACACTTTGAATCATTCAACTGTAAACCGGCATCATGTATACGCTGAATAACCACTTTGAGCATGTGGTCATGTTCACCTTTTGTACGTCGCCAGACAATGACATCATCCAAATAATTGGCTACATTTGGCAACCCTTGCAGTACAGTTGCTAACATTTTCTGAAATGCAGACGGAGCTGAGGCAAGGCCATAAGGTACTCGACAGAATCTGAATAGCCCTTCATGGGTAATAAATGCAGTCAGATCACGGCTTTCTTCATGTAACAAAAGCTGGAAGTAAGCATTCTCTAAATCAATGGTAGAAAAAACTGTTGCTCCACACAGCATAGACATCATCTCATCAATATGTGGCAATGGATAACTGTCCGCCACAACAGCTTTATTTGGTTCTCGCAGATCTACACACATACGAATACCACCAGTCTTCTTCTGAACAACTACAATTGGAGAAATCCACTGCGATGCATCCACTCGTTCAATAACACCCAAATCAAGAAGACGTTAAAGTTCATCACTGACAGCATTTCGAACAGATAATGGCAGCCGTCTGAGTTTCTGACGTACCGGTTTCACAACTGGAGAAATTTTTACTTTATGCACAAAGCCTTTGCACATCCTAGCTTACTAACAGGCACAGAAGCAGAAAGTCGCATTACAGGGACTGAAGATTTATCAGGTCCTGAAAGTATAGAAGAACCTTCAAACTTGAGTTGCAATCCATTTATCAAATCCATTCCAAGAAGAGCAGTGCCACATTCAACTATAAAAATTGATGTATTACAATTCATAGCATTTCTGGTAACAGTAACAGGTAGACAACCAAGCACTGGTATTGGTTCTCGTGAATATGTCACCAATTTAACAGAAGGGGGCAGCAAGGAGTCTTGTTTAAAGTGTTTTTCATACACTGATTTTGGCAAAATAGAAACGGAAGACCCAGAATCCACAATTAACTCCATAGGTACAGATGCTGATGCAGTCTTGATGGTAGCAGTGCACTTAATCTTATTAGATACTGAATCATGCGTGTAAAGAATCTGAAGTTCAGGCAATTCAATCTCATGTACAGAACGTATTTGCTGTGAACGACACACTCTTGAAAAATGTCCCAACTTTTGACAATTATTGCACTTTACAGAAACTGCAGGACATCTGGAATCATTTGCAAGATGCCTGGTAGATCCACAGCGATAACACGTACGAGTCAAGGAAGTAGCAGACGACTTTGAAGGCACAGGTATAGATTGTCTTTTGTAACGATCAACCACAGGCACATCAGTTACTTGAATAGCTTGAACAGGTACTGCATTCTGATTTAAAAAAAGTTCCCCAGCAGCCTCCATTTGCGTAGCAATAGTAATAGCCTTGTTAAGATTCAAATCAGTCTCTAATAGCAGACGTTCTCTAATACGATGACTATTTACATTCTCCACTAATTGATCTCGTAACATTTCATCATTATTAGATGCAAACTCACATGTGTTTGCTAGGTCCCGAAGAGAAGCGACATACTGCAGAATTGTTTCCCCTGGTGCTTGAATTCGTTTTCTGAATGCATGACGCTCAGCTACAACATTACGTCGTGGAATAAAGTGCAGTTTCAAAGTCTTAATAGCATCCTCCATTGTCTCTCCTTGATCTGGTAAAGTATAAAATAATCTCTGACCTTCTATTCCCAGGCAATGAAGAAACAAAGCTCGCTTTCTTGCAACTGGCCAGTCATCACCTGATGCATTTACAACGAGTAAATAGTTCTCGAACATCTTTAACCAGACGTCAAAAGGTATAGACGGCTCACCAGGGCATGGTAAGAATGGTGTAGGAAAAGAAGCAACAGCACCTGACATCTTTTATGTAGAACAGCAAAATCCTCGTCGCCAATTTGTTATGTTTAAATTCAAGTAGCCATGGAGACAAGTTCCAATTCTTAAAGGTTTATTCCGATCCTCAAGTGGAGTAAGCTCACAAACAGTACTAGGCAATCACATCATTAACAACAGGTGCAACCACCTTTCATTCTACAGCTAGACCTTTTATAGGCAACAACATGTGGGCTACAGCACCATCTGCTGACCAATACTCAAACACAACAAAATGTTTTTCGTTACTTTATTTGTAGGGTAATAAAATATTCGTTATTACTTTATTTTATTATTTGCAGTTTTAAAAGTCATGTGATTACTAAAATAGTATGTACGTAATTGATCGTTCTTGGTCAATTGCAATGTTTTTCCCTATTTTAGTTATTATTATAGTTATGATTATCACTATTATTTTTATCATGGCTCACAATATTTTTTTCCATCTCTTTAATTTCTTCTTTTGTAAATAATAAATTCACTCACAGTTTGTATTTATGTGTGTCTTATGTATTGCCATCTATACACATACTATACACATGAAAGATTATTCTTGTAAATGATGTATCCCATCCTTATAGAATAGAAAAAGTAATGAAAGTCAACAGGTGGTAGTTTTCCAGTTCACCACTCAAAACACCTTAAAATAGCCTACAAAACCTTTCTCCAAATGCTTAAATTCAGGTAAGCACATCAGATGCAGGAAATGTATCATTGTTGTAAAGGTGTAAATATATGTATTCAATTTATAATCTTTAATCCACAGCTTGGTGTCTCATCTGTGTAAAATTTTCAGGCGTTGACGTCACCGAGCCCTGTTCACTAGCATGTTGCAATAAAGTAGAAATGATTATATATACTCAGGACCGTCAGAGGGCAGCACTGGGTCGCGTCAGTCACAGGACCATTGCAAATTCATAATAGAAGAACATCAATTACGGACCCACCATTTGCAAAACAGCAAGACAACAAAAGACAACAACCAAACCTAATAGAGATGTTTACGCTTCTTTGTTTATTGTTTCACTACTGCTTTCTTTTTCAGCTTCAGCGTGTTTTCTATCACTGTTCCACACTCCTCTTCGACAAATGCACACTTTCAATGTGTATTGCCACCTAGTGGTTTCAAGCTATCAACAGTTTCTCGCACATGCGCTGTTGTACGCGTCTCGTTTGCGCAGTCTTAAAAACTGGGCTGCACGCGGACACGGTCTGCGTCTTAAACTGTATCCAATATATTGTAGAATAAGTAAAAAGAAAAAGACGATTCAGGTAAGAAGATTGTATTTTGCTGAGATCCCGTGATGATACTGGTAGAATATTGCATGGCATCAGCCAATCAGATTCGAGAACTATACAGAACTGTTGTATAAATATTTATATAAGATATAAAGTATTTATTTAATGTATAATTTTATATGTAGCTATAATGCTATAATATTTTTCCATCGCTGCCTTGAAGATAATTTCATCATAATTTGTGTCATTTAACAAATCTGTTCCCATAACTCAAAATCTTATGCCAATTTTTGCAATACTGAATTCATCCTACATTTTTAACAAAATAATAATATAACCTAAAAATATACCTCAAAATAACAAAATATTTAATGACCATGTATGTTGACTAAGCATGGGGAACAGGTTTCTCCACTAGATGGGGACAAATTAAAATACTATCACTTGAATGTGTTCATGAACGAAAATGTTGTAACACAATATTACCGTCTATGACCTTGTAAGAAGAAACAAAAACTCAGTACAAAGCGATATTAATCCAAAATTGTAGGCATACAAAATTAAATAAATTCATGATTAAAGTACGTCAATCACGTTTTGGTAAATATTTATTATTCTGATTACCATTTGCAGCTAATGTTTCTAGCTGTGAGCAGAGTACATTATTTTTAAGTCAGTCATGTGATATTATTCTAACAACCTCTTTTTTAAATATGTTGCCAGCACCGCTAAATATTGATGTGAGAGGATAAATAAAAACAGTGTAAAGTATGACACAGAAAAAAAATGTCATCATGGCTTACACAGACATTTGGGTTATAGGATCATGTCTGAGAGCCTTTGAGAACTACAACTATTGTAATTACATCTGCCATTTGTAACTAATAATCTGTTACAGTTAGCAATATTTGTTAATATTATTAGCAATAATGTGTAAAAAAAAACTAATGTGACAGTGTGGCGATGACTTGAAAGAGATAAGTCCATATTTTATTAAGAGAATAAAATACAACATATATACAGCATCTTAACAGTTCCTTATGTGATTAATGAAATATACCAGTGAATGTCATAATGTTAACTGTATTAATACTGGATGTCGCATGTGTTTTACAGCTCTTCAAAAAACGAAATCTGTTCTCAGTAAAATTAGGCCTGTATAACACAAAGCTGGGATGTAGTGTTGATCATCCGTTTTATCACTTTTCTCACTTTGATAGAATACTAATGGAATATTAGTTGACTACTACAGCCAACTAATGCCATCTGTCAAATCACTCGAAAGCTTAACTTGGTTACTTAAAAGATTTCTATTGTGATAGACAGAAAGAACAGTGATTGGTCAACTGAAAGTCTATTCCACAAATCTATATTGGCAAAATACAGTGTGATTATGTAAAGATACATTAAGATTTCTGTGAATACAGCACCCTTAATCGAAGTCTCTAACAAAATACGAGCCATTCTTTTCCAGTGAGGAGAGAGCTGATGCTGGATGTCCATTTGGGAGGCTCTCTGCATTCTGCAGCAGTGACTCAGTATTGGCATAAGGCTCAACTCGGCTCGCTGCTTGGACAGCGCTAAGGTGCAGCCAGCAGCATGACCGGCATCACTGATATATGACGCAATTGTGCGGCGTGCACTCTTCCTGCTCCTCCAGCTCAGGGCATGGCATCCCGCTGTTGGCGGGTTTCAGCAGGATGTATCGGGTGCGATGACGCAGCCCGCTGCGAGAGCAGGGCCCGGAACACAGGCCCCAGGATGACCACATAGATACCTCGCAGTCTAGCGGTGTTTCTGCAAGACAGGCAGGAGTAATAAGAACTGTTACCCAAAAGTGTTGTCTGGAAGCAATTGTTCAAGAGAATATGTTTGTTTATGTGGATGTTTGTGCATAGCTAATTAAAACAAACAGACCACTAGCTCAGTCTTTAAGACTGACAGGGTCAAAGTTACCAAATAATGAAACACATATGTATTTTACAGTAGAACTAAGAATACAATCATGAGAGTCCATGTCCAAATATTACACATGCGTCGAAGACTTCTAGAAAAATGTAATGGAAATCTTAATACTAAAGTCTAAATACTAAAGCATTAGTTAATGGAACAACATGCATATTTTGCAAATAATAGTGTTTACCACATGTGGTGTGCATTAGGCATCTTATCAAGTTTTGACTGTTGTTTTTATTTGAAACTGCTAAAAGTAAAAGTGCAAGATGTTAAATCGTGCACATGGCTGTTGTACACCACAACTGTTGAAGGAGGAGAAAATGCATTGGCAGTCTTTTTTGTCCTTTTCTAGCCAAATAAACAGCATTTTGCATTCCAAATGAAATTGGGCAAAATCAAAGTTAACACAATTGCTATATGGTGTGAATCAGACAGCAATTTTTTTATAAAATAGCTAACAAAAATGTTCTAAAACGTTTTCTAATGTTTTAAAATTGGTATCTTTTCTTATGACACATTTTTTAAATGTTCCACTAACAGTATAATAATATCTTTTTTACCAACATTTTTCAAATGTTTAGAAACAGCATTATTGTTTCTGGTCTGGTCATTTTATTTATCTGAAACCCTACAAAGAATGTTTGTGCAAGGTACTCTCAGAAACAACTTTTTTGTTACATCCATAACTTATGTATAGTTTAACTCGTAAAAACTTTTTATGTCTGGACACTATCAACTGGGGTTTAGTAAAATATAAACAGATGGTTCAATATTTTTTCACTAAAAATCATGTCCACAATGCTGGAATTGCCCATATAATGTGGATAAAATGTTCTTTTACTTTCTTGCTTTACTGCAAAAATTTTTTTTGATAACTTTGAAAGAATCTTAAGAGAAGTTAGCAAAACGTCTTAGAATGTAGCCTGTTAGCTGGGTACCCTGATTTACGGAGATTGTTCATATTAGTAAAAATTGTGCCAACTAGCCCCAGTCTCCCCTACATACAAAGGAGACAAAACAGGAGCAAAAATGTCCTTGCATTTTCTTAAATTTGTATGCAAATGTACCTAAGAATCTCTGAGGTTTGGTCACATCAGTCAGAATGTGATTAGACACCCGGTTCTCCTGACGGACAGGTGAGCGGCCCTGCCGCTTCAACCAGATGGTGGCCAAGGGTGGGAGTTCAGTGAGCCGAGGGTAAAAGAAGGAGTTTGCTGGGTGGTTTGGCTTCTGAGAGGTGATCTTTATGTGAATACAACAAGAGTGGTCAATTCAATATATAAGCTAAAATCTCCATTTTCAAGCCATATTCAACCAAACAGTCCAGAAGTGTTTCTATGGTTTTCACTAATATGAACACTGTACACAATCAATTTTTGGAAGTAGCCAAATAAAGGAAAATAAAATCACCATGGTGATATTCTCTGGGGGTGTCGTTGGAAAATTTGGCGACGAGAATGTGAAGCCACTATCTGTGCCAGCATCAAAAGGGAGCAGGTCAACGATCACTTCCTGTTTCCACTGGCCACCCTCACACAGGTTTAGACCGTCCACCCCTACAAACCAGTCTGGACTGGGGATGATTTTCACTATTAGAGACAGCTGTGAGAAAAACGCAATTAGTCGTTAACATTAAAAATTAAACACAAACAAGTAGATTTACAACAACTTTTTCAGCATGCTCTGCTAACATAATTGGCTTCATATGTCACAAATGAAACCTTTCTGTGTAGCCATTTCCAGTATTTTCCACCCCGGTATGTTAGGTTAAACCATCTGGATTTTTTCTTTTTTTGCTTTAAATGGTAATGAATGTTTCCTTTTTGGCTATTACCTTCTTCAGGAAGAGCCCTTTGTATGATGGCCCAGCAGACCCAGCAGCAACACAACAAAATATAAAAAGCAAACATAGGTTTACAACACAGCGAAATCAAGCCACAACACAACGAAATTAAGCCAATCAATTAACACAACAGAAAAGCCTTCGACCACAAAGGGGCAGTGTCATAATAGAAAATATTTTCTTGTGTTATTGCAGGACTATAATAAATATATTACACTATAAAAAATACTTGCAATTGTTTTGTAAAATATGTCTTTGCATTTTGTTCAAAATCTGCTTTCACAACGTTTTCACCATTAGGTGTTTAGAGCACTTTGAAACAGTGAATCATTTAGCGAAATTTGCAAAGCTTCAACTCGTAATATTAAACAGTTAGTCATGAAACGATGAGAATTATACATCAATGATTTATCCTAGATTAAAGCTGCTCTTGTATTAGTATTTTAGCCAAATATATTATAATTTATCATTGTCTTCGTCTTCTTTAGGTATACTGACAATTGTCAAATTCCGTTGGGCTAATGCCCCCTAGTGGTGGGGAGCATTTCTGTTGTGGCTTCATTCTGTTATGTTGTGGCTTGATTTAGTTGTGAACCTATTTTTGCTTTTATTTTTTGTGGGGTTGTGCATAGGGTTGGGAATCAAGAACCGGTTCCTAAATGGAACCACAAGCAATTAATAAGTTTCGTTTCTGAAAAAGGTTTAATAATATTAATTATGTTCCGCTGCTGTTTCCAGTAATAAAGGTCACAAACCAGAGAAATGGGCCATGTCATTTCTCTAAACACGTTGAGTGAATGTGGACCGGACAGAGGCGGACAGAGTCTTTCGAAAGTGAACTTGTTTTGTATAAGTGAATGTGCATAGGCTGCGCGCATCGGCTCAGAGTCATCAGAGTTCTGCTGTGCCTCAGGGCCTGTTTACACTTGGTATTAAGGTCCATTTTCAATTGGATTACAAGTAGAGCATGCTAAAAACAGGTGTAAACAAAGTTTAAAACATTTTGAGCTTGTCCACTTTCAACCACTTCCAGGGGGTTGAATGCTTTGCGAACCAAATATAATTAATATTAAGATGCGCCACTGCTATTACTATGAATGGGGCAGATTGCAATGCTCACTTTGGCCACTCTAGTAACAGAAGTTCCACCTTCTAGTAAAAAGAATCAATCACCAATCTAAAGATTGATGTTTCTCTGCAAAGGGGCTGTATATGGAGGCTCATGCTAGCCAAGCTGTGCACAGGTGCAATAGCTGAAGCAACCTCGAAAAATATGTTTTTTTGCGCAAATTGAACTTAAGAAACAAAGGTTGATGTCAGGTTTTATTGCTGGTCAGAAATATGTTATTTAATTGCGATTTTAGGAAGCAACTGTATCTGCCTTTTCCCATTCAAATAGATGAGACTCTTGTCTTGCTATGACTGATAATACCTAGGCAATGCATCTGCTGTACTACTGTCGAGGTTAAAACAAACCCACCAGATGAAATTCAGTGTTATCGATGGTGTCAGCCAGGACATAAGTCACCTGTTGGTTGCTATCAGCCCCCTAAATGTGAAAACTGTGGTAAAAATTGATTATGTTGAGACATTCCATCCTAACAGTAGGCAAAATAAAATCTGTTAACATTTTAAAAAACCTAGAAGCTGATGTTTTACTTTCATAAGATAAGCCTGTGCTTGGTTGTAATGAAACTGTTCTTTTATCCCAAGCAAGCCCCCACCATGAGCTATGATGCGCTGTGGACAAGACTCGCCCTGAAAAAAGATTCATGATTACCAAATACTGTAATCGATGAGCAGAAGACAAATTTGTTTGCAAAATGTTCAGCATGCCAGGTCCTATGCATGATGCCAAACACAAATATTGTTTGAAAATTATAATTGCCTGAATAAAAGTTGTACAAGATTTACATAAACAGGGGATAATAGTTCCATGCTCATCCCCCACCAACTAACCGTTATATACCGTTATAAGATATACACAGATGGTCCTACACAAACATTGCATTAAATTATATTTATTAATTGAATTATTTATTGTTCAGATAATTTTGGTTATTTTGACTGTTTTGACTTTAGGGATTCCCATTGACTATGAGGGTTTATTCAATCATAACTGGTCTATGGGTATATTTTCCTTACACATGCAAAAAGCATATATTGTGCATAGTACTAGTAGACTACATGCATAACTCATAATAATAATAATAGCCACCACTAATACAGTAGTAACACTGCCCATGCATAACAAAAAAACAACAGGCACATTTACATATTGTGTTATCAAAGTATAGGCTATAAACCAAAGCAATAAAACATATTGCAGGTGGAAATATAATCTGGAAACATAGTCCAAATAGGAAAATATGTTCATATTTATATAAAACAATATGTCAACTAAAATGAATCACAGTTTAACCAAAGTAACCATATTTTTTGTTGTGTTTAAACAAATGCTAGTCTATCACCCCAACTCTATGGTTACATCTACTGTAATAAGCAGTTACTCTCACAATAAATGATGCTATTGTTTGGGGTGTCACCCTGTTTGCACTCCTCGTTCAGATCATTACTGTATAATTAGTGCCCTCTGTGCGTGGGTGGAATCGCATTACAGATAAGAAGCTGACACAAGAAAAACTGTACCTGTCTTTTTACTACACAATCCGAGACCATTTGTTTTCGGTTTGGTCGCTTTTTAAAAAAAATAGACATTTTAAGTTTTCTTTAGACATATGTTTCACGTTTCTATGATAAGAATTTTCGGTTTGTTTTTTATGACCCATTTTAGGAAGATGCTGAAAGATTTTAGGAAGTTGGAGACAAAGACAGCTGAAAGCGCACCATGTTTACTTTCTTAACATTTTGTTGTTATTCACTCAAACTGAAAGTGCTGGCTATTTTCTAAGATTGTTATTCACGTCGGCACAAACAATATGAGACTCCGCCAATCAGAGATCACTAAAAATAATATTAAGGAGGTGTGTGAACTTGCAAAAACTCTGTCAGACACCGTAATTTGCTCTGGTCTCCTACCCGCTTACCGGGGTGATAAGACCTATAGTAGATTATTGTCACTGCATGGCTGGATGTCTAAGTGGTGCCCGGAAAACAATATAGGCTATATAGACAACTGGAAATATTTCTGGAGGAGACCTGACCTGTTAAGGAGAGATGGCCTCCATCCCTCACGGGAGGGAGCTGCTGTCCTCTCTAGAAATTTGACCAATAGTCTTAAAAGTAAAATCTGACTATCTGGGGCCCAGGTCAGGAAAGCAGACCAACCGGCTTAACCATCTGTCTGCAAGCTGCTTTGACATGTCACATAGGCCACATAAATCACAGCATATAGAGTTTTTACAACCAACATATAGAGACTGTGTCTGTTTCCCGAACAAACAAACATATAGCATACTCTAAACCAAAATACACAAATCTAATTAATATTAAACTAGAAAACAATCCACAAACAGATGCTACAAAAAAGTTAAAATTTGGCCTGCTTAATATCAGGTCGCTTTCCAATAAAGAATATATTGTCAACGAAATTATTACAGACCACAATTTAGATGCGCTGTGCCTGACAGAAACATGGCTTAAAACGAATCTACCCCACAAGACTACTACTACAAGCATGAGCCTCGTCTGAAGGGTAGAGGTGGCGGTATTGCTACAATCTATAGCAACCTATTTTACGTCAATCTTAAATCTAGAAAATTTAACTCGTTTGAAATAATGGTGCTAAATATGTCACTTCCAAACGGTCGCAACAAACATTTGCCCTTCATCATGGCTACTATTTACAGACCACAGGGTCATCATGCAGACTTCCTTAAAGAATTTGCAGATTTTTTATCAGAATTAGTAGTCAATGTAGATAGAGCCTTAATCGTCGGTGACTTTAACATACATGTCGATAACCCAAAAGATGTGCTATGTATAGCTTTTATGGATATCCTAGACTCGCTTGGTGTTAGCCAAAAGGTATCAGGTCCCACACATAAATGTAAGCACACGTTAGACCTAATTCTATCATTTGGACTAAATATAAATAACATGGTAATACTACCTCAGAGTGACGCTATCTCAGATCACTGCCTCATATCATATACTGTACTTTTAGATAAGCCCCCTCGTCTTACACACCGGTTTAGATCAAGCAAAACAATCATCTCTACTACTAAAGATTTTATTTATTAACAATCTTCCGAATCTGTCTCAAACCCTTAATATAATAAATAACAATAAAGATCTTGATGCCATAACAGAAACATTAAACAAAGCCTTTTCAGGTACTTTAGAAACTGTCGCACCAATTAGATTAAAGAGAATTAAAGAAAGAACGCCAGCTACATGGTATAATAACCACACCTCAGCCCTAAAAAAGGCAGCTACAAAAATGGAACGTAGATGGAGGATTACGAACCTAGAAGTATGGCATGATGCATGGAAAGAGAGCACTAACAAATACAAACAGGCTCTAAAAACCGCCAAATCTTCATATCTTAGCAAGCTGATCGCAGAAAATCAAAATAACCCGCGATTTCTTTTTAATACAGTCGCAAAACTGTCATTCAATCATTAACAGAAAAAGATGCTAAACTACAGCACGATAGTAATGATTTCATGAAATTCTTTGCAAATAAAATCTAGCAGATTAGAGACAAAATTGCATCTACACAGCTAGCCACCTCTATATCCGATAGTATCCTGTTCCGCATGCAGCCACTAGTACATCTTGAATCATTTAATGCTATTACAATGGATGAGCTCAAAAAAATTATAAATTCTTCAAAATCATCATCCTGCATATTAGATCCAGTTCCCACAAAATTACTAAAAGAAGTTTTTCCTGCAGTATCGGAACCAGTGCTCAATATTATCAACTCATCATTAGAATTAGGTTATGTCCCAGCAGCCTTCAAAATGGCAGTTATTAGGCCTCTCATAAAAAAGCCTAATCTCGACCAGGGAGACCTAACTAACTTTAGACCAATTTCAAATCTCCCCTTTTTATCAAAAATACTGGAAAAGGTTGTGTCTAACCAACTACAGACCTTCCTAGCTAAAAATAGCGTTTATGAAAAATTTCAATCAGGATTGAGGCCCCACCACAGCACAGAAACAGCCATGCTTAGAGTAACAAAGGACCTTCTTTTAGCATCGGATCGCGGTGAAACCTCTCTTCTGATATTACTCGACCTCAGTGCAGCTTTTGATACAATAGATCAGTGGTTCTCAACCGGAGTAGGCTACAGGATGGGAGGAAAAAACCTCAAAAAAAAATTGTTTATCACTAAACTACTGTCATAAAACGTTATAGTTTTGTATATATATAACTCCTGAATAAAAATTAAAATGTGTTTGGACTGATTTTAAAAAAAAAGGTTTGAACAAATTTTATTGGTTTGTTGATAGTGAGCACAAATGCAGGTGATAAGCGGTTTTATTAAGTGAGTCATTGAGTCGTTCATTCACGATTCATTCAAACGGCCGATTCATCAAGAATGAGACAGATGTTTGTGAATGGGTCATTGAATCTTTGACTCAAACGATTTGTTCAAAACACTGAATCATTCAAAACACGATTGAGTGTGAGATTGCTGTGAGATGCGCTATGTTGTGATCTTTGTTTGGATTCATAGGATTTATTTTCGCTGCTAAAATAGACCAATACAGTCATTATTTCGTCTAAAATGTAAGTGACTTAATATTATTAACTTGTTTGTTGAACTGTCATATCATTGTCACATTTTCAATCGCGAGGTGATGGTAAATTAAGTGATGGTCAATTGTCAGCTCTCTTGGTCGTCAGGTCGTGTGATGTATGTTGCTGAACTGTATTCAAGTGTTATAAATATAAAAACACCACATTTTGAAATTTAACTGCAGTATGTCAATTTAGTTTATTTGTGTGTGCTGCGCTCATAGACTTTAGAAAACGGCGCTCATTTGTTTGATTTCTCCTCGAGAAGCTGAGCAAGCCTCAAAAGTTTAAGGTCTGACTGAGTCCGAAACTGTCGTATTCGTTTTTTCATATTCGTCATTTGGTGTCTCTCAATTGTCAAAAACACCCCTCAAAATATTTGCTACGGATGCGAAAAATGCAGAAAATCGAACAGTCCGAATTAATTTTTATGACGGACAGAAGTTTCAGAGGCTGCAAACGCATAAAACGTGATGTCGTATTTAGTAGTAAGAATATAGGCTACAGTTAAAGCTTTCCTTTTGTTTTTCTGAAATGCTCACACGCACGCATGCAGCCACGCACACACAAACATGTTTAAATACATTTATGTTGTTAATAAATAAATAACAATAAATTGTTGTAACAGCAATATCTCCAAGTTTCGTTTTTCAGTGTAAAAATGTCATGATTTGCCAATGCAAAGAGAGTACCTTTTTCCCCCACTTCAAGCACTGATTATAAAACAAACAAATCATCCTCCTGGCGACTTTTACTGGTGTTTTTGGAGACTTCTGTGGTGTTTGGAGACTCGAAAGCACGAATCACTCTGCAGTTAGGCCTACTGTGCTCAACGAGCAGCGGGTGCTGCCGTGAGCCCCTCTCCCGTCCAAAAGCACTCACAGGCGGTCAGTCTCTCAGTAGCCTCGCGCAGCAGTCCCAGCCTGCAGTCAGAGCAGAGAGGAGACACACACCCCTCCGCGCCCAGGCTGCAAATAAATCGCGCATGCACATGGCCGCCGCCGTTCCCGCCCTGGTTTACAGAGCGGGGTGTAAATGTAAATGTTCACTCACTCTCACACAAAAATAAATCACTGCATTTAAATTGACTCACAACATTCTCCATTCACTCTAGTCTAGTCTCTTGCCAAGTTCGCTTGTGCCAGCTCTCACTAGTCTGTTATCAATCTCGATTTACATAGGCCTTTACTACAAAACACCAACAGTCTTTTTAAAGACTAAACCCACAAACATTCTTTTTAAAGATTAGATCAAATCTCAGCCCTAGCCAGTAATTTTTTTTAACTGCTAGGCAGTAGCTACACTTAGCCAAAATTATTTTGTCTGCAAAATAATTATTTTGTTCAATTAAAGATCGTGCCTAAGTCCCGACTGATTAGCCCCTGATACGTCTCTCAACATAACCACACACACAGTTAAATATTCCCTAAACTTTATTGAAAACACATAACAAAAATGGAGAAATTTCTTGTGAGGACTAACAAGCCAACCACGCACCACCAGCTGCAAAATAGCTTCGAAGGTAAGATGAAGCATACCTGCAGTTTGGGTTTACAGTCACGGCTGATCTGAGACCTCAGTGTGTGCCGAGGTGCTGGCAAACGACAGTATGAAGCCCTGCAAATTAAAAAGGCACCTCGAAACAAAGCATGCTGGCATTAAAAATAAACCGGCTGAATATTTTAAAAGAAAGCTTGATGGCCTCCATCAGCAACAGGCAACCATTTCAGTGCACAGCACTGTGTCTAAACAGTGTTTGGAGGCATCGTATGTAGTGGCCAAAAGAATCGGTAAACTGGGTAAACAGCATACAATCGCTGAGACAATCTCATTTTGCCGGCAGCGCAAGACATGTGCAGAATAATGATAGGCGATAGTGCAGCAGCACATACCCCTGTCCAATGACACAGTCGCTAGGAGAATTGTAGACATGTCCAATGATATCAGAGACCAACTGATAGAGTTCGTAAAAAAGAGTCCTTACTACGCGCTGCAGCTGGACGAATCCACTGATATTGCTGGGCAGGCACAGCTCCTCACCTATGTCAGGTATCTGCGGGACAAGGCGATTGAGGAGGATGTCCTGTTTTGCCGGCCTCTTCAGTCGCACACTACAGGAGAAGCCATTTTCAATGTCCTTGATATTTTTATCCGTGAAAATGGTTTGGCTTGGGACCGATGCGTTGGCTTATGCACAGATGGTGCGCAGGCAATGACGGGGCGTAAGCGTGGCCTAGCTGCTTTCGTTCAGCAAGTAGCTCCACTTGTGAAATGGATACATTGCATGGTCCATCGCGAAGCACTAGCTGCTAAAAAAATGCCGGTTCTCTTTGACTCCGTGCTGAACCAATCCATGAAAATGATAAATCTCATCAAATCACGGCCGCTAAACTCTTGCTTGGATTATCGCTCTTTTGCATAGGTTCGAGATTTGTTTGTGTGCACAGCAAACGAGCTATCAATTGATATGCCGGAATATGCAGGAACAGCTTATTGAGCTGAAGAGTGACAGTAGACTGAAGGAACTCTTTAGCTCCTGCCCTCTTTCGTCATTCTGGGCAGCACTGATGCAGGAATACCCTCAACTCTGTGACGTTGCCTTGAAGATTCTCCTTCCTTTCGCGTCGACATATTTGTGCGAGGCAGGATTCTCAAAAATGACTGCACTCAAAACGAAATACCGCAATCGTGCACAAATCTAGGATGATTTGAGGCTATGTTTATCAAACATTGAGCTAAGAATTGAGGATTTTTGCAAGCAAAGCAGGCTCAGGTCTCACATTAACATCACCTACCTGCAAGCTTCTGTAAAAATGCAGATGATGCCTACTATTAGGCCTAGTAATAATAACAATAATAAAGCATAAATTAATATCAGAGGTCTGGTGCCAATTCCCAATTATAGCAATAGCCTAGTAATGATAATAGGCCTACTGATGATAATAATAATAATAATAATAATAACAACAACAATAAAGGCAAGTAACCTCATATAATTATATAGCAATAGCCTAGTAATGATGATAGGCCTACTACTACTCATAATAATAATAATAATAATAATGCCTGTGGCGGTCCCCTCTCCTGGGACCGCCACCTTACCGTGGTGGAGGGGTTTGAGTGCCTGAATGATCCTAGGAGCTACCTTGTCAGGGGCGATATGCCCCTGGTAGGGTCTCCCAAGGCAAACAGGTCCTAGGTGACAAGCCAGACAAAGAGCGGTCCATTCCCCCTTATGAGAAGAAAAAATAAAGAGGTCTTGACGTCGCCTGGTATGGCGCAGCCGGGGCCCCACCCTGGAGCCAGGCCTGGGGTTGGGGCTCGCATGCGAGCGCCTGGTGGCCGGGTCTTACCCCACAGGGCCCAGCCGGGCCCAGCCCGAAAGAGTGACGTGGGGCCGACCTCCCGTGGGCCCACCACCTGCGGGAGGGACCGTAAGGGGCCGGTGCATTGTGGTTTGGGTGGCGGTCGAAGGCGGGGACCTCGGCGACCCAATCCTCAGATGCAGAACCTGACTCTAGGGACATGGAATGTCACCTCGCTGGGGGGAAAGGAGCCGGAGTTAGTGCGGGAGGTTGAGAGGTACCGACTAGAAATAGTCGGGCTCGCCTCCTGGCACAGTTTGGGCTCTTGAAAGGGGTTGGACTCTCCACTACTCTGTAGGGGTGCTGGAAAGTGCAAACGCTCTGTGAGGGTCTGTTGGGAACGTTTGGCAGAGCCCCCTGTCAGAGGGCTCTTCAACTCCCACCTCCGGCAGAGCTTTGAACGGATCCCGAGGGAGGTTGGGGACATTGAGTCAGAGTGGACTATGTTCTTCACCTCCATTGTCAATGCGGCCGCTTGGAGTTGTGGCTGTAAGGTCTCTGGTGCCTGTCGTTGCGGCAACCCCTGAACCCGGTGGTGGATACCGGAAGTAAGGGATGCTGTCAAGCTGAAGAAGGAGTCCTATCGAGCCTGGCTGGCTTGTGGGACTCCTGAGGCAGCTGATGGGTACCGGCAGGCCAAGCGGATTGCGGCACAGGTGGTTGTGGAGGCAAAAACTCGGGTCTGGGAGGAGTTCGGTAAGGCCATGGAGAAGGACTATCGGTCGGCCTCGAAGAGGTTCTGGCAAACTGTCCGGCGCCTCAGGAGGGGAAAGCAGTGCCCTACCAACACTGTATATAGTGGAGATGGGAATCTGCTGACTTCGACTGGGGATATTGTCGGGCGGTGGAAGGAAGACTTCGAGGATCTCCTCAACTTCACCTCAACTGCCAACGCGCCCTCCATGGAGGAGGCAGAGGCCGGGGGCTCAGAGGTGGGCTCGGCCATCACCCGGGCAGAAGTCGCTGAGGTAGTTAAGAAGCTCCTCGGTGGCAAGGCGAGATCCGCCCTGAGTACCTCAAGTCTCGATGAAGTAGGGCTGTCTTGGCTGACACGTCTCTGCAACACCGCGTGGAGGATGGGGACAGTGCCTCTGGACTGGCAGACCGGGGTGGTGGTCCCTCTCTATAAGAAGGGGGGCTGGAGGGTGTGTTCCAACTACAGGGGGATCACACTCCTCAGCCTCCCCGGGAAAGTCTATGCCAGGGTACTGGAGAGGAGAATCCATCCGATAGTCGAACCCCGGATCCAGGAGGAACAATGCGGCTTTTCCTGGCCATGGAACACTGGACCAGGTCTATACCCTCTCTAGGGTACTGGAGGGTTCTTGGGAGTTTGCTCAACCAGTCCACATGTGCTTTGTGGATTTGGAGAAGGCATTCGACCGTGTCCCTCGCGGTGTTCTGTGGGGGGTGCTCTGGAAGTATGGGGTCCGAGGCCCTGCTAGGGGCTGTCCGGTCCCTGTATGACCAGAGCAGGAGCTTGGTTCGCATTGCCAGCAGTAAGTCAGACTTGTTCCCAGTGCATGTTGGACTCCGGCAGGGCTGCCCTTTGTCACCAGTCCTGTTCACTATCTTTATGGACAGGATTTCTAGGCGCAGCCAGGGATCAGAGGGGGTCCAGTTTGGGGACCACAGGATCTCATCTCTGTGTGAAGCGGCTGGGATGGGAATCAGCACCTCCAAGTCTGAGGCCATGGTTCTCAGTCGGAAAAGGGTGGCTTGCCCCCTCCAGGTTGGTGGGGAGTTCCTGCCACAGGCGGAGGAGTTTAAGTATCTTGGGGTCTTGTTCACGAGGGAGGGAAGGATGGAGCGAGAGATCGACAGACGGATTGGTGCAGCTTCTACAGTAATGCGGTCGATGTACCGGTCTGTCGTGGTGAAGAAGGAGCTGAGCTGCAAGGCAAAGCTCTCGATTTACCGGTCGATCTACGTTCCTACTCTCACCTATGGTCATGAGCTTTGGGTCATGACCGAAAGGATGAGATCCCGGATACAGGCGGCCGAAATGAGTTTCCCCCGCCGGGTGCTCCCTTAGAGATAGGGTGAGGAGCTCGGTCACTCGGGGGGAGCTCGGAGTAGATCCGCTGCTCCTCCACATCGAGAGAGGCCAGCTGAGGTGGCTCGGGCATCTGTTTCGGATGCCTCCTGGATGCCTCCCAGGGGAGGTGTTCCAGGCATGTCCCACCGGGAGGAGGCCCCGGGGAAGACCTAGAACACGCTGGAGGGACTATGTCTCTCGGCTGGCCTGGGAACGCCTCGGTATTCCCCCTGAAGAGCTGGAGGAAGTGTCTGGGGAGAGGGAAGTCTGGGCGTCCCTACTTAGACTGCTGCCCCCGCGACCCAGCCCCGGATAAGCGGAAGAAGATGGATGGATGGATAATGCCTGCAAGCTCACATTAGAAGTCTGGTGCTACTGCCAATTCTAACAATAGCCTAGTAATGATAATAGGCCTACCTACCGCTACTGATGATAATAATAATAATAATAATAATATGGGCCTAAAAATAATAGCCTAGGGCTATCTATCTATCTATCTATCTATCTATCTATCTATCTGGTGTGGGGAGTGTGGGGGATGTGGGGGTGGCACTGGGGCCCCAACTGCAATGAACCAGCTTTGGGGGGGGCAGCTTGCAAAAGGTTGAGAACCCCTGCAATAGATCATACAATTCTACTCGATAGACTAGAAAACCTTGTTGGCATTAGTGGTCAAGCCCTAGCCTGGTTTAAGTCTTATTTAACCGATCGCTACCACTTTGTTTGTGTTAACGAGGATAAATCTTATTACTCTCAGGTAAAATATAGCGTGCCACAGGGATCAGTTCTTGGTCCTATTGTCTTCGCATTATATATGCTCCCCCTTGGAGATATTATTAAGAAACATGACATCAACTTCCACTGTTACACCGACGATACCCAGCTTTATATTTCCTCAGAACCTGACCCAAAACCCATTGTTTTTCTAGGCTAATAGACTGTATCAACGATATTAGAAAATGGATGGCAAACAACTTCCTTCAACTTAATAGTCCACAATATCTCCATAGAAGGCTGCACCATTGTCCCATCTTCTGCAGTCAAGAACCTAGGTGTGATTCTAGATAAGAACTTGTCTTTCGATGTTCACATTTCTAATGTGTGTCGTACCGCTTTTTTACACCTTAGAAACATTTCAAAGATGCACCACATACTGTCTGTCTCAGATGTAGAGAAGCTAATCCACGCATTTATTTATTATAGGCCTAGCACCTCTATACCTCTATGAACTACTATCAGCATACAATCCATCCCGAACATTGCGCTCACAAAATAGCGGTTTGTTAATAGTTCCAAGAATATAAAAAAATCTAAAGGTGGAAGATCCTTCTCCTACTTGGCACCAAAACTATGGAATGACCTTCCCAGCAATATTTGGGACTGAGACACACTCGAGCAGTTTAAAACTAAACTAAAGACTTATCTCTTTAGCCATGCATTCACCTAATTACAAATCCTAACTCTCTAATGCCGCAATAGTTAGCTCAACTGGAACCAGGCACTGCATAAATATTACATATTGCATAAGATATCATTTGCATACATTACATACGAACAGCCACTACGCTAATGTTAGTCTGTTTTGTCCCCTTCTCTCTTTCTCCTCCTCTCTCCTTTTCTCTCTCTCTATCCCCCTCTACCTTTTCCGAGGGATCCCGAGGAATGAGCTCCAGCCGGCACAATACTGCTCACAACAGTCCTGCCCCGACTGATGCCCATCCTGGTGATGCTAAACGGACGACTGCCCAAGACGACCACCTTATTTATAATTCATTTTTATTCACTCTCTTAAATAAGTAAATGTCTGTGCCTTGTAACTGCATAGTGAGTTATAGATGCGATGAATGACAATTTGTGTCCTTTATTACGGATTGCACATGCTACGGATTGCAACTATAACACGTCATGTCAGGGTTTTTTTTCTCTCTTAAAGAGTTTTTTTGAATCCCTGACCACTGACTGTTATCTTTCAATTGCATGTAAAGCTGCTTTGGTACAATGACCTTTGTGAGAAAGCGCTACACAAATAAAATTGAATTGAATTGAATTGTGAGTGTACACAAAAAAATAAGTCTAGTAATACTCCTAGTAAAATTAAGTTATTTTGACTGTTATCAGGAAAATCCACTGTCGACCCCTGGGGGATAAAGTTTGGTTTGACAAATAAATGTACAAAGCACAATGTTATCTTACCATTCCGGATTTCTAACACACACCAGCATGGCATGGTCTCGCGACTGTCAGCGCAGAAATAAAAGTCCACTTAGCTTTTAAAAGAGCTCCCTTAAACAAAACTGTATTTGCATTCAACTCACAATGAACCAATTTATGGCAAGGGTTGGTCTAGTAAACCCTTTTCTGAAATCAAATCAAGAAAACATGGTTCTGAGTAATTTTTGTAAACATTGTTCTTTTAGAGTGTGAATTACAATTATTCCCAAAGTATGCTAAACTAAAAACAAATCTGTAGTCTGCATTCATAAATCCATATTTGGGCCCCAACTTAAGGTACCTTGTAAAGGAAAAAAACATCCAATCTACAGCAGGACTTTTTCCAGACTGGATTTACTCATCTGTCCCTCACGTCTCTTCTACATTCTCGTTCTGTGGCTTTTCCAGGAATACCTTCTGCTATATCAATTTCTCTGGCATTGCAGATGAGGGCTGCCTCATCCCTCTGGTGTCTGTTCTGCCCTGCTCTAATAAAGCAGATACCCTCTTACGGGCATAAAGTCAAACACATAATTCTCACCATTCCAAGCCAAACCTCATTTGCTAAAACAGTGTGTCAGGAAAAAAAATATCTAGCTCATCTATTCCTCTGCCTGTCTGCATGTGCTGCTGGAACACGTTGTGGTTTCATGCATGGCTCATAGTCATAAAAGCCGCATAGCTCCTGCTGTCTGGTTCCTATTAGATGCCTAAGAGCCTCACAAGTTAATTTGTGGAACATTTAGCTGTTTTTGTTATTTAGTTATTTTCCTGCTCATTGTGTGTGCGGGTGGGATTCTGAAACATGACGCCATATGGATTTTTATTTTCATTTTTTGAGAACAACTGGACACATTTTTGTGTGACACAGACAGTAAACAAATGACTGTAGTTTCTAGAGTCTGAATCAGTGTCTATTGAATTAAATGTAATTTGCATTTAATCTTAAAACAACCATGTTATATGGTAAATAAATGGGAGTAAAGTAGACTGAATTACATTTTTACCTTGGCCTCTGTTGAACAAGTCACACTATCTGAAGTACAGTGCCCTCCACTAATATTGGCACCCTTGGTAAATATGAGCAAAGAAGGCTGTAAAAAATGTCTTTATTTTTAACCTTTTAATCTTTTGCTCAAAATGTTAACAAAAATCCCCTGCTCTCACAGAAAACAAACAACTGCAAACACAACACTGTTTAATAAAAAAAACTAATACTTTTGTTAAATATAAGTGTGCCGCAATTATTGGCACCCCTTTGAATTTATATGAGCAAAATATTTTTTAAGTATATTCCCTTATCCCTTGTGTTATGTTCCAGGTCAATTTGACCTGTTTTGATTTTTGAGCTGTCGGAAATACCAGTTAACCTGTGATTTTCTTCTTGAAACTGTGTGATTTGTTTTGAAGTGTACAAAAATCATTTTATGACGATTTTGATGTTCACGGGTCAATTTGACTCACTTTTGTTTTTGGTCCAAGGCAACTGTACAGACCTAAATTGAATAAATTTTTTGGATATATGTTGTCATGTTGGTGGTTTACAACTGTAAAAAGGAAAAAGCTTTTCCTCACTATTTTCAGTACTGAAAATGACTTTCTTAGACACAGAGGGTAAAAGTGAGCTATTATTTCTACATTCAATGTATATAAAATACTATTTTACTTATCTTTTTCTTTCAGAAACTTTGTGACTTTTGTCCATTTAGGGCCATGAACATGCATGCAAAGTTAGGATACACTGATGTGTTTCGAAGTGTACCAAAAACATTTTTATGATGATTTTGATGTTCGCTTTTGTTTTTTGGTCCAAGGCAACTGTACAGACCTAAATTAAATATTTAATATAATATTTAATAATTGGGTATATGTCATTTTTTACTACCCTAAAAAAGGTGAGAATGAAGGTTTTCCTCACTATTTTCAATTCTGGAAAAAGCCTAAAAATGAGCTATTATTTTTATTTTCACTGTACTTGAAATTACTTCAAGTCAAATACAAACTGTAAAAATAAGGTCTCTCAAGTTATATGAAATACTATTTAACCTTAATTTATAATCCAATATCTTATATAGGTTAGAATGACAAGTATTTGTTAAAAGGCAGCTGCAGAGACACAAAAAAGAAAAAACATTTCTTACATTTACACATTTGGCAGACGCTTTTATCAAAGTGATTTAAAGTGCATTATACTATACATTTTGTCTGACTATGTGCAGTTCCTGGGAATAAACCTATGACCTTGGCATTGTTAGCACATGCTCCACCACTAAGCTACAGGAAAGCTTTTGTAAAATGTGTGTAAACTGCAAGAAGTTCATCTACAGAAAGGACATGCTTGCTGTGTGCACATCATGCCAACGGTGCTTTCTTGAATTTGTTTAGTGAGCCTGAAGAACAAAAGATAATACTATTTAGTAAAAGAAAAGTTTAATTTTATTTCACAGCAATATTAAATTGTTTATTTAGGATGTTTTGAACATAAATGTAAAAAAAAGAAAAGATGTTTAATAAAAATGTAAAAAATGTAAATAGTTACAACAGTTTATTTTCATTATTTGTTGAAACAAACATGTTAAAACATTGTGGTTAAACACATTTGAAAAAATCATACTTTTTGATATTAAGCTTTGTAATGTGTGACAAATACTGATATTAAATGTTTCGTGTTTATACATGAGTAACTCTTGTTTTTCATAATCTAATATGTAGAGAATTGCATTGAATCCAATTAGGGTCAATTTGACCCGCTTCATCAAAATCGTCACAAAAATCAAACAGAACACAATTATTTAGCATATTTTGCATATTTTTTTTACACCTGAGTGACTAGGAACAGAAAATTGTTCAACTATGACTTCCTGTTTTTCAGGGGTATAAATATGAAGTAACACATAGGCCAAACTCCCTTAGTAATGATTTGTTACCAATGGTTGAGACCAAAGAACATAACTGTGATGTGCGGCAAAAGGTTGTTGAGCTGCACAAAATGGGAAGTAGCAAAAATGCTGAAAATGCCTATTTCCACCATCAGGGCAATAATTAAGAAATTCCAGTCAACTGGAAGTATTATAAATCAGCAATGAAGAGGACGTGTGTCTATCTTGTCCAAGTGCACTCTCAGGAGGATGGTCTGAGTGGCCAAAATCTCCAAGAATCACAGCTGCAGAATTGCAGAAGTTAGTTTGGTCTTGGTGTCAGAAAATATCTAAAATTACAATCCAATGTCGCCTACATCACCACAAATTGTTTGGAAGGGTTGCAAGAAAAAAAGCCTCTACTCTCATCCAGAAACAAACTTAAGCATCTTTAGTTTGCCAGACTCTACTGGAACTTCAAATGGGATCGGGTTCTATGGTCAGATAAAACCAGAATAGAGCATATAAAAATATTGCCTTTTTTGCAATAAACACCAGAGGTGGGTTTGGCGCACACAGAGAGGTAGCCATATGGAAAAGTATCTAATGCTTACAGTTAAATATGGTGGTGGTTCTTTAATGTTTTGGGGCTGTTTCTATGCCAGAGGTCCTGGGCATCTTGTTAAGATACATGGTATCATGGACTTGATTAAATGTTAACAGAGAATGAACACCTGATTGCCTCTGCCAGAAAGCTTAAAATAGGCCGTGGTTGGATCTTTTAGCAGGATAATGATACTAAACATACATCAAAATCAACACAAAAAAATGTTTTTCTGACCACAAAATGAAGGTCTTGCCCTGGCCATCCCAGTCACCTGGCTTAAATTTCATAGAAAACCTATGGGGTAAACTGAAGAGGAGAGTCAACCAGTGTGGACCTCAAAATCTGAAGGATCTGGAGAGATTTTGTATAGAGGAATGGAATGGATCCCTTGCCATGTGTTCTCCAACCTCATCAGCTATTATAGGAGAAGACTCAGAGTCTCAAAGTATTGACTAAAAGGGTGCCAATATTTGTGGCATACATATATTTGCTTGTTTTCAATGAGAGCAGAGAGCATTTTTGTTAGTATTTTGAGCAAAAGATTAAAAGGTTAAACAATAAAGACATTTTTTCACAGCCTTATATTTACCAAGGGTGCCAATATTAGTGGAGGGCACTGTATGTCATGTATATAACTGCATAAAGGCTGTGGCTATTAAAATGTATAAAAAGTTACAAAAAGTAAAAAGTTTAATATTTAAAGGAATAATTCACCCCAAAATTTTAATCCTGTCATAATTATCTCACTTTGTGGAATAACAAATGAGATATTTTGAGGAAGCAGGTCTTCTCTTTATACAATAACAAATCATAGTTACCATGTCAAACCACAAGAAAAGAAAAAAGTAGTAAAACTAGTCTGTACAAATTGACAGATGTGGTCACTATAAATGTGAAATGATAAATGTCTATTTAAATCCCTAACACTGAATATAAGCATTTAACAGGCATCACTACTAAATCAGTCAATAATAAGTCAATAGACACACACGTTTTTCACATACATCCAAATGGCAGCTTGCAGTCTTATGCCAAGACCACATTCAGTTTCACACTTGTACCTGTGCACTCTGCAGATCTATAAAGAGCAGACTGAGTGCAGACATCCAACCATGTTGTGGTTAAGTGGCAGTAGGCGTGGATGCCAGGCACATCTGGGGGTGGTTGCTGTTTTTTAATAAGTCTCCTTTATTTTGCAGGCTTTGCGAATATAAAGACCTGTATGTAGGTCACTGGCTGCACCAGCGCTGCTTTTAGACCCTATAACCCATTTCATGGGTGTTCATAATTATTCCAAGATAAATATTTCTTAGCCAAGGTCAGAAAAGTTTCCATATCTGCAGAGATCTGGTGGTGTTGCACAGAAGCCGGAAGGGAGGGAATGAAAGTTGTGGTTAACAGGGTCTGAAACTCTGGATGTGGTTTTGGAGACCTGATCTGGTTCTCTCTGTTTTTGTACAGTATACAGACTGGATCTAATTGTCATAGTTGATGCTGGTAAATATTTTTCGGTTTATTTGTTTATGAGTAGTACTTTTTGACTTAGACACTAAGAAACAGACCTTTCGATGACTTTCCCATGTGACAACAAGCATCTGTCTCCATCAAAATGCAGCATTTTGATGCTAGTGTTTCATGAAGTTATATAGTCTATTTATTAAGGTGGCTTGTGCCCCATTGCAATGGAAAATGTTTTTGCATTACTGTTTTTACTTACTGATTACAATTAGTTTTGACTTACACTAACTTTGTGGGGGGGTGGCTTTATGGAGATTCCAATTTCCCTTGAGCTTTTCACATATACAAGTTTGTGGTATCATTAATACATCCTTACAAGTGTTATAGCTTAAAACATCCTCCTTATTAATAACGATAGCTTGACCCCTAATAAGAAAACTAACAATAACAAAAGGGGTCAAGCCCACCAAAGCTGGAAAAGGAAAACAATATGGATATTTGTACTGATGTTTTTAAGATAAGTCTAAAAACATAGGTTCAGATGTATATGTGAAAATAAACTCAAAGGAAAGACTTTGTAGATGGCCCAAATGTTACAACTGGTTCTGATTTAGATCAGCATTTAGATGAACATTTTCAATTTCACTGAAATGTGCATGATAGGATTTGAACCACTAACCTCACAGTTAACTAGCTAGCTGCTTAGACCTCTGCACCAGCCAGTCCACATACTAATGGCTCCTGAGAAGAGCCCTTAAGAATAAAAAAGCACACAGCAGCATTTGATTCCTTGTTGACAATTAACATGCAAAGTTTAATTAATGCTGTCACAGCTTATGAAACTGGGTCAGTTGGTTAATATGTAGTGATAAGCATTCTAGAAAAGTTTGACGTCATTGGACAAATGTTTTGCAAAGATATTGCCTCATCTGCTTTGGGGCACTCGCTGAAAAAATCATTGACATTGTATATGAGAACCGTTTGATGAATCAAAAAGCTTTTGATAACTTTTTGTCATAAGTGTCTCTAGATGCTATAAGCCAAATTTCATACAACCCTCAACAGTTTTTTAGGAGGAGTTCGGAAAAGTACATTTTTAATCAAATTCAGTATGGCGGATGGCAAGTATGATGCAAAATGAAAAATTTTATATTGCAGAATTCGGAATGAGCTAGTGAATCCAATGATGTCATTCTTGTGACAATTTGTATTTAACAATTGACAATTTCACAATTTGTTGACAATTTTTAAACTGCTATAGATATTTTATAAATTTTATAAATGCAATTTTATAAATTTTGTTCCATGTTTTGGCCACTAGGGAGTGCTGGCCTAAAACCTTATAGGTTCTCTAAAAATATGACCTTGATTAATCATACCACATTCCGTAGCGATGCATATTTGCATTCGTTAAAATGTCAAATTATCACAAATTTTAAAATGGCTGGTGCAATTTGGTATGCCAAATTTGGTATTATTCGAATCTGCATGCAGCAAGAAACCTAACGAGACCACTGCCATGATTTTAGATTAAAGTGTTCAAGAGTTATAGGCAAAAATAGCCATTTTTCATATCAGTAGGTGGCACTGTGCCGACACTGTACATGTCACCCTAGGCCATGAACGTGATGACATATATCAAGTTTTGTGTCAATATACCAAAGCATTGTGAAGATAGAGCCTTTATCAAAAAATCTTTTGATAACTTTTTGTCGTGAGCATCTCTAGATGCTAGATAGCAAATTATTATTAATAATAATAATAATTATTATTATTATTAAAAATGTATTTGAAAAGGTACCATGTACAATTTTAACATAAATGTTTTCATTTCATGCATTGTACCGAATTTAGCCAACGGCTAGTTTTTATCTGCAAATCTGACAAAAACTGTAGGATGCGTTAGAAAAGATAGCTTTTTTGATTAATTAAAAATGGCGGGAAATTCCATGACATCCTGTAACGTCACATGGTGCAATCAAATCAGAACGAGCGAAGGATTCATATTTATTTTGTAATTTATATTGATTTTGTGGCTAGCCCTTATGGTTCAAAAGTTATGACCATAAACATAAGTGAAATTTTGAACTGGTGGTGGCATTTGGATGTTTGACTCAGAGACTCCAAATTTGCTAGGGTAACATATGAGCATGTCCTCTATCAATGTGCCAAATTTCATAACTTTCCTCTGTACGGTTCTATGCAGTGCCATAGACTCCCATGGCGGAAGAAGAAGAAGAAAAAGAAGAAAACTAACAAAAGCAATAGGGGTCTCCGGCCCTTCAGGGATTGACCCCTAATAAAAATAACTATAATAATATTGATAAGAAAATGAACAATAACAAAAGTGGTTCTCAGAATGAGGTCAAACACAACATATCCAAGCCCTGTTGAGATATGTCAAACGGTTCAGGACTTTGAACGTTTTGATGTACCTTAGCGACGCTGAGTGGAAATTTTTACTTTTTTTGATAATTATTAATATTCACTCTTCTTAATATGTTTCTGCACTGGTTTGGTTCCAATCGGACGAAAAACCTAGGACTAGTTTGCAAAAGTAAGTTTAGCATATTATGCAAATTAGTGGGACAATTTGCATACCGGAAATGAAAACGGAGATAAAAGTTTTTTAAGTTTTGAGCCAAAGATTCCAATGATACCAAACACTTGGGTGTGCGACAAATGGTTTACAAGTTATGAGCCCCGATGCATTTGGCATCGCTGTAGCGCCCCCAAGGACTGATTTGGTCCGTGTATCTGAGTAGCAAGCAAGACTACTACCATCTGACCGAGTCTCAAATCTCTGTGCCTTATAAAATATTCCAAGTTATAAGCAAAAAAATTGTTGGTATCTCTTGACCAGTAGGTGGCGCTGTCACAAAACTGTGCATGTACAGTTGCTTGCCCCAGGTCAAGACTGTGTTCACATATACCAAGTTTGGTGTCGAGACACGAACGTTTGGCAAAGATATAGCATCACAACAAGTTTGGTGTGCTCGACACTGAATCCGTATACGTATACAAGAACCGATTGATCAATCAACATAAATTCCATACATTTTTGTCAACACTGTATCATGTCAGTTTCTTGCATATTGGCTAAAAACTGAGGAGTTCGAAAAAGTACGTTTTGAACTCATTTTAAAATGGAGCACAGGAAGTATGGACGAAAATTACGTTTTTTGGTATCATACGAATCAACATCAGCCATTGGATTCGATGACTCAAGGATTCAAGAAATCAGATTAAAAAAGAATTTTGTTTCTAGCTATTATATGTAAGCTAAAGTTTGAACTAGTGGTGAAGCTAGAGAGTTTGAGCTACAGACTCCAAATTAGCCATGTTGATAGTTTAGACTTGAACTGAGCCATTAATTTAAAATATTTAAAGTATTTGACAATATCTGAAACTTTGAGTTAAATATTATTTTATAGCTCACAGACCACCACTGATGAACCATGTGATATTTTGAATATGACCATGATGAACCATGTGAAGTTTTGTAGCCATATGTACTTTGTGAAAATATTGCAATTTTTTACAAAATTCAAATTGGCCTACACCCAAAATGGCCGGTAACATTCGACTCGGCATGCCTCAAGGAATCTAACAAGACCAGTATTATGATTTTACATGAAAGCATTCAAAAGTTATAAGCGAAAAGAGCCATTTTTTCATATTTCCGCACCACTAGATGGCGCTGCGGCGAAACACTGCATGTCAACTCAGACCATGATGGTGATTAGTCAAACCAATTTTCGTGTCAATAGACCTAAGCATTGCGAAGATATATAATTTATTATGGATTCTTTGGGTGTATGTATAAACACACAATGTGCTTAAAAGACAGTTTGATACACTGTATGTATGATAAAACGCTAGTGTGTAGCGCTAGCATGTAACGTGTAGCACGAGGGAAGCACCTGTGTACATGCTGTTTAGACTTTAGTCAAAAATATGCTTTAAAACACCTAGTTGTAGCATGTATAATATGTGACAGTAAAAGTTTTTCGCATAAAGTGTGTTAATTAGGGTGGAAACCTCTAAGCCTTTGTTCCCAGAAGTCCTGGCCAACTTTAAGCCGGGACTTTTCCCAGCACCTTTACCCGGGGAACACACAGTCACACACTGCAGGGTTTTGATATTTATTTATTTATATGCTCTTTTAGTGGTAAAACCTTTATACATTGTAATCATTTAATTGTTTGGGTGAATGTGACATGAATAATGTGAGGTGAATGACCCGCATTAAATTTAAATCATTAATGCTGACATTTAAAACCATCACAAATTCTGCACCCTCATACTTTAACTCTCTTCTACATACCTACAACCCATCCAGAACCCTACGCTCAATGAACGAACGTCGACTGGTGGTACCCTCACAGAAGAGCACTAAATCTCTCTCTCGTTCATTCTCCTTCTCTGTCCCCGGCTTGTGGAACAATCTCCCTAACGCAATCCGTTCTGCCACATCCCTCACCTCTTTTAAGAAACAACTAAAAACACACCTCTTCAATGAACACCTGACATCATAATACAAAAAAAACTCTCTTCTTTCCTCTACAGGTACTTACCTAGCACTGCAAAACATTGTAAACTTAGTAAAGCACTTCTTAGTACTATTGTTGCCGTTTTTGATGTATCGCTTCATTGTCTCCTAATATTTGTAAGTCGCGTTGGGTAAAAGCGTCAGCTAAATGCCTAAATGTAAATGTAATAAACACACAATGTGCTTAAAAGACTGTTTGATACGCTGTATGTACAATTAAAACTGTGAACATAGAGTAGAGTGTAGCTGTCAATCACAGAAGTGATTGAAAGGTAACAATCTGACATTTCCGAGAGTGGGTTAATAATATTGTGGAAAAAGATAAAAAATTGCATATTTTTACTGAAAAAAAAAAAATCCATGCCACTCCGCCCTTAAAAGTTTTGTCTTATTTTAAATTTATGCAACAAAAGCCATTTGGTCTCAAATGTGTTTTTCCCACATGGACAGTTTTTTATTTTACTTTTCCGTAAAATAAATTTGATCACGGTTCTCCTTTTTCCAAACTATTTATCTGATTTTTTTGACATGGTATGCAGAGTCTGTTTTAGATCTGTTTTTAATGAACACAACCAAATATAATTCAGTTATATTTGGTATCAGTTGCAGAACCATTTTTTTTTCTATTTTGTTTTTACAAAAACTGTAAATGGCCAGCAGTGACACTGTCAATCTTACCAGTGGAGTCCTGGGCATTAGAAGCAGCTCTGTTGAGCTGTGGCCGATGCCAGAGGGGATCCCAGCAGTGCGGTACATAGACCCCACCGCTCGCCTCTTCCTCGCCTCCTTCGCACCCTTCACCAGCTCCACTGTCAGACCCAGCTCCGCAAAGTTCTTTAAGCCGTCGCTTGCTGGCGCACCCTTCTGCCACAGCCGATAGTGCTCATTATGGGTTACAGCTGTGCAGATGGAAATTGAGAAATGATGAGTGCATGAGGGGCAAACTCAGAGGAAATATATTTCAATAGTTTAACGATTCCACTAAGCAGATTCTGTAGTAGCCTGTTAAGCATTACCACCCCAATAACTTTTTATTGCTCATTAAAATCTGCAACACACAAACACAGCTCGGCTACCTTCTGTGACTGAGAATACCCTGAGATGTTTAAATAATGCAGATGTGCCAAAAAAGAAGTCAAACCCTATGTAATGTGTGATTTATTGAAGGGGAAAACAAACAATAAAAGTTGTTATGTTTTGGAATGTTTTTTATTTTCATATAGATTTTCACATGACGTCTTTGAAATGTTTTTAGCTTCTTTTTAATGTCCCACTGCTTTCCTCATAGTTACAATTGATTTTGGTCTGGCAGAACCCTGGGCCAGGAAAAGAAAAGGAAGTGAGAATGACAGGAAGGCAGGCAGCATGTTTGGCATGCTGATATGCCTCATATCTCCACGTTACATGTCTGACCGGCTTGGCACAAATGTGAACAGAAAAATCAAACCCAACCTCATTCAGCTTACCCACAAACCACAACCGCTTCTCTCTTTTTTCTTCAATCTCCAACTTCCTCCTAATAAATAGTATGGATAAAGAGGGGGGAAAGCCATCCAGGAGGCACACAAAACCACACAGTAATCATCTCAGCACTCCAAATCCACAGACTGAACATTAGGGATCTCTGGGTTGTAAATGTTTTGGCTGAACCCGTTCACGTCTGCTGACCTTTCTTGGCTGGCGTGCAGTACCGTGTGATGGCTGGTAAACCGGTGACACCCATTAAGCATTTTCTCAAAAATTGAAAGTACATTAAAGTCAATGGTCATCGCAGACGGCTGGGTTTGGCTGTGTGTACAGTATCATGTATTTATGGAAGAAGCATTAAAGCAAAGGGCAAACCTGCAGGGCAGCCCATGTCATCTGGCAACAGTTAGTCTCTTCATCTCTTTCTGCTTTACTCATTAAGCTGCGCTGCTTACATATGGCACAGCGCGGGGTGTTGCTGGTAATGCGTGTGTGTTTGAGGGTGCTGTGGGTCGTTGGGGCAAATTTGCAGGGTTAACAGGCCAGCTGTGAGTACTTAGTGTACTGACATATGGTAAGGTGAGGAATAACACAAGTCTGAACATCTTCATCCCTGACAGCGGCACAGTACACATGGAGAATATAGAGAACTAGAGTACGGGACATTTAGAATTCAACTTATGATGGCATAGCCACATATTGCCACACTAACTATTTGATGAATATTGCATACATAACTCAAGCACTTTCTCAATCTGGCAAGATCTGACCTGTTGGTTGACTTCTAATATGATTAGGATTATATGAACACTGGTAACTTAATTGTCTACCAGTTGATCTTATTTCAGATAAACTCCTAACAGCACAAATGTCAGATAGTGGGTG
Organism: Beaufortia kweichowensis; assembly: GCA_019155185.1. Lineage (NCBI taxonomy): Eukaryota > Metazoa > Chordata > Actinopteri > Cypriniformes > Gastromyzontidae > Beaufortia > Beaufortia kweichowensis. The sequence goes on along the minus strand of CM032803.1, from coordinate 13,123,333 downwards.
TTTTGGCTAGGATGACCTGGAATGTGTACCAGACATTATGCCTTCTTACCCATTAGTTTGGACCACTGTGCAGGTGGCCGGAATAAGGGATACTGTTTCGGGAACATCTGTGGACTCCAGTGGCCGGTGAACACCAGGATGTAAGAGGCAGGGCCACGGGCAGTGCACTCTGTCACATTGGTCAGGTTCACCGGGGCAGCAGATGATAGAGTAAACCTGAGGATCACAAAAAGCAGCTGCTGCAGCCAACCAGATATGAGGCTTTCTGATGACATCATCTATGTGAAAAGGAATAAGATTGGCAAAAGTCATTAGCTGGTACAGTAAATAGTTTTTTGAGAAAAACACAATGTTTACTATGTTTCTTTGTAAGTATAGCAAGAAAGACCATGTACAAAGACTCTAGCAATAAATATGTCATGAAAAGGAAATTACATAACTTTGGATTCTAAAAAGCACCTAAATCCTCTTGTTGGCAAAGAAAAGTGTCTGAGATCTGAAGCTTTCTCACATTTAGAGCTCAAAGATTGATGTCACAACATTACATTGGTTAAAAAAAAACACAAGAAAAAAAAACTTAAGAAAAAAAAATTGCTATTCATTTAAGTAATTAACTAGTATAATTAAAGCTATTAAAAAAATAAATGTCTTAATTTAGTAGCCCTCTGTTATAAACCCATATGAATTTCCTTCTGGAATTTAAAAGAAACCATTAAAAAAAGAATGTTAATGATTCTGCACTTGTCAAAATGTCAGCGAAGCTTTCCAAATAGTAAAACTATTTATTAATACTGTAGACTCACATCATGCTATAAATAAAATGTCATTAACAGTTGCTGAATTCGTGTCTGATTGAATCTCATGTATGAATATAACAGTGCTGTCATATCCCAGCCAACCCATCTTTATCACATCAACTCTGTATTCTCTTTCCCAGGATTTTGATTTATTAAATCAAAATAACACAACAGCAGCGAACCTCGGCTAGGTTATATTATATTAGGACCAGCAGTTCAGACCCCAGCAGAAGGTTTATAGCATGACTGTATGAGATTCTTGGATCGGCACTGTCTGCCACATCTCTTAATAGGCAAAGTGACAAAGGGCACAAAGTTCACCCTCGCAGGCTCAGACTATTGCTCGAGCCTGTCCGCTGGATTCCTATAGTTTATAACAAGCTATGATCAAATGACAGGCCCTGCAGATCAAAGACACTGACTCACCGCCTCTCCGCATCTGGTATTTTTATGCTTGCCTGTTAAAGTTTAAAGTCATTTAATGTAGGTTATGTCTGGACTGGTAAGTTCATATATATTTATAAATATATGTGAGTTCTTAGTAGTTAAGTATATATATAAACTACCAATTCAACCTTAACTTTCATTAAATGTGTATATAGGAGGTAATTGCTGTTATTAGAAAAAAAACGGGGGATGGGGTTCTAGTGTTTATAAAGAACAGATATATTAAGATCCTCGAGGAAAGAGAACTTGAGTCATCCAGAATGACCTCATGTCTAATGGACTTAGTACAGGGTCGAGAGGGAAGTTAAATGTTAAGGCTAAACCGAAGGTTCAACAGGACATAAATAAAATCTTATGAGCGAGCATGTGGAGAGTGTTATCCTGTGTGGTTAGCATTTATTCTGTTCCTCAATTTTCTGTGACAGTACACTGATCCAGTTTCAGCATCTTTTGGAAAATCTGAAGTGTCATTTGATGGAGGAATGTAAGGGCCAGACACACATCATGCAATTCCTTAATACTGTTTGTCTTCTAAACAAATAGATGTGGATTTTCGTGGAAGACTGACAAAAGCATTGCTGAGACAATGCCACATCTGTGTCTGGCTTCTCAACGTTTCCACACGTCATCCGCTAACAATTAAAACTTTCCAAATATTTTGATTACCAGTCAAGAGTAACATCTTGCATGCATCCAAAAAACATTTGCAAAAACACATTTTCCTTATGATCTCTTTCTCTCTGGGACTTGCACATAAAAAAATAGTCTTTACAATTAACCAAGTCTGTAGCCCTTTGTGTTTTGGATAAATATATGCAGAGCTGCACTTGCCGGTGGGTGCAGATGCCGTCCGGTGGTGACCTAAATCAAAACCTCCCTCTGTTTGCCCCTTTAGTGTCAATAAGCACACAAATTCTCAAACATCCTACAGACACACCGAATCTCGGCTCCCACCGTGAATGAGACACAATAAAACCAGGGCAGACGGATTGGTGCCAAAGAAAGAGCTTGCTGCTTCTCACCACTTTGGGGAAAAACAGCTGAAACTTACCAGGAGCACAATTAGGAAGCCGCATACGCCACAGTGCGCATGTAATGGTAAAAGAAATCTTCCCTCAGTCACAAAACTATGTAAGCGAGAGCATTCAAAACAACAGAAATGAATGAAATTGGAGAAATAGAGAAAGGGTTTAGAGCGGCACATGTGCTGAATCACTTAAGGAGAGGGGCAGTCTTCCTTAGAGAAACATCAGACCTGCAGAAAGGCACGATGGGAAGATTAGAGAATAGAGAGACGGAAATTGACGGAGCAAAAAAGTTACCTTTATCTCAACCTTTGCCCAGCAGGCAGCATTAGTGCCAAAGACACACACACATATGCACTTGCGGAAGATAATTGCAATCTATGCAGAAGTGATAACTCTTACCTGGCTCTGACGAGTAGACTGCAGGATCGGCTCTGTGGAGATGTGCACTACAAATCTAGACACCTCACTGCTCTCTTTCTTTTGCTCTTCCCCCTCCTCTTTCTCTCTCTCCTCCCCTCCAATATTTCACCCCCACCCCTCTATGAATGGGCACATGCACACACACACACACACACTTTCTTTTTCACTTGTAACTCTTGTTCTCTTCTAAAATCACACAAAGACCCCTGTGTAGCACATGATGTTGCTGTATGAAAAACTCTCTACACTCGCCATAAAGACTCGTGTTTCTGTCTGTTTCAGTGCACTTGCCGCACAACTACATTTAAAATAACGAACTTGAGCACACAGTGTAATACAAGCCCGATGCACCGTAAAGTTTTAACACGCATACTGACTGCGTGATGTCACATTATTTTTTTGTATTTTCGCGACTAACCGACCAATGAAAATTCATTCGACCAGCCTCTTCTCGTCGACTAACATTTAGTAGACTATTTAGGGGCAGCCCTAAATGAAAGTGCTTACAGCATCGTCGAAGAGGACAAGAGGAGAGACAGTGGAATACAGGAGAAAGGACTTGATATTCAATAAAGTGTTCAATGTTCAATCTGACCTTAATGTTTTAAAAGGAAAAAACAACACAGGTAAGTAAACGTCATTTGTTAAGAGATTTCATATAAGGTCCCAGCCTGTTGTATCTCTGTAACATGAGATATACAACCCAATTGTATTCATCAGGATTAACTGGACTGTGAATGTGGGCTTTCAATACCAGAATAGAACCGGATCTGCATCCATGGCCCAAATCAAAAGGGTCCATCACAAAATCTATTATACTTTAGTCAATACACTCTTCAAAAAGGTGCTTCAAAAGGTTCAATGGCATAGAAAAGGTCTTCTATGGCATTACGAAGCACCTTAATTTTAAGAGAGTAGATATGGTTTAGTGCTTCAATGTAAATCTATGGGATTATAAAACTTATTTAAAAGTGCAAGACAACTGAATTGCCACATATCCAACTTGTGATATGAGCAATATACATAATGATGCTTTCCTCAGTAAGCATCACCAGATAACTAAAGATTTTCTGCAACCCATCTGTCCAACATAAGACACATTCGTCACTGATTTGCCCCGTCAAGAACAGACAATAGCAGAAATTAAGTCTTTTTTAATCAGGCACTTTAAATCTTTGTCTCAACCTGCGGCAAAAAGACTAACACATTAACATTTATTCATTTAGCAGATGCTTTTATCCAAAGCAACTTACAAGTGACCAGTGGCACACTGGGAGCAATTGGGGGTAAGGGCACCCCAGTTGTTTCCTGTTGGTACTGTGAATCAAACCGGCAACCTTCTGGTCACGAGTCCAACTCTCTACGTCTCTCACTAGGCCCTGACAAAGCAATCAACATAAACAGACTCATCAAACTGTCTGTGTGTTAATCAGACTCCCAGTACACTGACCTTAACATGAACCTCACATGGTCAAAAGCCCTTTTAATAAAAGGGCTTTTATTAAAAAGTGCCAATGGGCAGAAAGGAGAAAAGAGGGGAAAAGAGTTGATATGACCAAAAATGCACAGAAAGTACAGAGACGTAAGAGTATGAAAATGCTTCAAACAATTCTTCAGACTCTATTAAGCTGTTAAAGGATTATTTCACACATAAATAAGGAAAAAAATCATGCACCTTTTTTATTTAGATGGTGTAATTTCTCCATTAAGAATTACTTTGAAAGAATTATTACATGACTCTTTATCATACAATGACCAATTCGGAAAGAGACTAAAATCATGAGGTAAAACTTTTTATTATGTTGCAGATTTTCTCCACAAGATCAGTCAGATAATTTTTTTTAATCTGTATATATGACTATGCAGATTTTATAGTGGTTGACAGGTATGGCCAAAAGTTCAGAATTTTGTGTTAAACAGTACAAAAAGCAGTGTTTGACACATCATTTTGGCAAAGAAAACAATTATCTATTATTTTTTTCAAAATTACTACTTTAACCAATCCAAACACAACCATCTCTATCAACTGTATTTACCAACACTTTCACAATAATACACAAGAAAATACCCAATTACTGTCACACTACATACTTTTTCAAGCTTCCTTCATTGCATTCCTTCATTTTCTCTTTGTTACTGTTATCTGTGTGCCTGACTAATCCTTCACCTTATTTCCCCCCATCATTCCACTTCTGACAACTTGTCCATTTGGAACGCATGAAGACATTTTTGTGCATTAAGTATAGACACATTAAAGCCCGTCAAATGAACAACAATAATTTTGGCAGCTTTGGCAGCATCTTAAGGCCCTGACTCTTCCTTCGAAGCCGGTACATATGACTTCAGCTCTGGTTGGCAAGGCTTATGTGGCGGCAGGTCATGTGGGCATGCCTGCATACTATGGTGCTGTGTCAGGCCTATCAAGCTGAACTTCTTAAGGATTTGGATGAGGGCCAAGGTATTAGCCCCGAAGCTATTAGGGAGTAGCGGCAGGCCACTGATGTTACTCTCTGAGCTACTAAGAAGACAGCTATTGGGAGATCTATGGCAGCCATGGTGACAACTGAAAGACACCTCTGGCTGACTTTATTGAATATCAAGTCCTCGGACAAGTCCTTTCTCCTGGATTCCCCTGTCTCTTCTATCGGCCTCTTTTGCGATGCTGTGAACACCTTTGTTTAGGGCTGCCCCCAAATAGTCGACTAATTGTTAGTCAACGAGAAGAGGCTTGGTTGAATGAATTTTCATTAGTCGGTTAGTCGCGAAAATACAAAAAAACTAATGTGACATTATGCAGTCAGTATGCGCGTAAAAAATGTACAGCGCTGCGCAGCTTTACACATTGTGCTTGTATTACACTGCACGCTCAAGTTAGTTATTTTAAATGTAGATGTGCGGCTAGAGCGCTGAAACAGACAGAAACGAGAATGCTGTGCAGTCTTCATGCCAAACGTGGCTCACTGTTATTTAGTAACGGCAGACGCACCAAAAGCGCTTTTTAGGTAGATGGAGAAAACAGTGCGATTGTCTTCGAAAATAGATGCCTGCGTATGCTTTCAAATCACTCCCAGGGTGTTTTTATATTGAACCCCTATTGAACCCTATATAAAGCAGCCCTACCATGGTTAAGAGGTTTTAGGAGGCCCGCAAACAGGCTGTACCCTTTGAACAGAAATTACCCCACCAAACACAAAGCTCTGGGACTTTGGAATGAGAGCAGCCCTACCCTTTTCATCTTCTTCCTACCGGGATCGTCAGATGGAGAGTGTTACCAAACGGGCTCCCCCATTTCGCCAGAGGAGAAATGATATATATATACTGTATATATATATATATAATTCTATATTTTGGTAAAGCACATCCTCCTTTTTTCCTCCTTTTTTTGTTTTGTTCCAATACACGCAAAGGGAATAAACATGTGCATAGCAAAACATGTGATATTGCAATACTTTTCTGTGAGAAATACTTGATTTTCTGGAAAAATTTCAGGGGTGCCAACAATTTTGGCCATGACTGTATAGAGTTGAGCATCGTCGGCATAGCAGTGAAAATCAACTCCATGTTTGTTAATTATAGCTCCTAAGGGCAACATGTACAGGGCGAAGAGTAGAGGTCCTAGAACTGATCCCTGAGGTACTCCGTACTGGACTTGTGATCTGTAAGATTTCTCATTGTTTATTGTTACATATTGAAAGCGGTCAGATAAGTATGATTTAAACCATTGTAATGCGATTTCACTAATGCCAACATAAGTCTATTTAAGTCTATTTAAAAGTATGCTATAATCAGTGGTGTCAAAGGCAGCCAAGATACAAGTAATGAGATGCAGCAACGATCAGATGACAAGATCAAATAATTTGTAACTCTGATCAGAGCAGTTGTCACGGTTCTCCCTTCACCTTCCCCATGAACTACACCTCCCAGAATCCTTTGCACCACTCCTCCACCATCTTTGATCACCTGCACCTGTCCCCAATCACTATGGACACTGTATGTTTTGTTTCTTGTCTGTTCTTTGTTTCTTATGTATACTGTGTGTTTGTTTCTTGTCGAGGTCAGGTCTCGTTAATGTTGACTGCTAGTTTCCAGTGCAGTCCTATGTTTGTATTTTCCATGCCTAGTTTTTGGTTTGTTATTATATGGATGTTCCCATGGATGTATGTTTCTTTGGATTACCTTGTTTAGTAAAGTTGTGAATCTACGTCTTGCCTTTGTGTCGTCCCTTGGATCCGGTAACAACAGTCTCTGTACTGTGATGGGCTTTAAATCCCGACTGGAATTCCTCACAGATTCCATTTCTTTGGAGGTAGGAGCATATCTATGATGAAACTACCTTTTCAAGTACTTTAGAAATGAAAGGTAGATTCGATATAGGTCTGAAGTTTACTTAAGTCCATAGAATCAAGTTGTGTTTTTTTTTTTAATAGTAGGCACAATAACGGCCAGCTTATAAGCTTTAGGGACATATCCTAATGTTAGACATGAGTTTATAATCCTAAGCATATAGGGTCTATTATTTCAGGCAGCATCTCTTTTAATAAGGTAGTAGGGATTGGATCTAGTATGCATGTTGTTGATTTAGATGATTTAATTATCTTAAACAGTTCATCCTTTTCTATGGTTGAGAATAATTGCAGTTGCTCAGTAGGAGGGCTGGAATGTGTTGTCTGTTCTGGGAATATAGCCTCTGGTTGCATTAAAGCACATCATTCTACTCTTTACCGAAAATGGAATGAGGAATACAAAGAAAAGAACACAATACCTACAGTCAAATATGGTGGAGGTTCAAAGATGTTTTGGGGTTGTTTTGCTGCCTCTGGCACTGGGTGCCTTGACTGTGTGTAAGGCATCATGAAATCTGAGGATTACCAAAGGATTTTGGGTCACAATGTAGGGCCCAGTGTCAGAAAGCTGGGTTTGCGTCCAAGATCGTGGGTCTTCCAGCAGGACAATGACCCCAAACATACTTCAAAAAGCACCCAGAAATGGATGGCAACAAAGCGCTGGAGAGTTCTGAAGTGGCCAGCAATGAGTCTAGATCTAATTCCCATTGAACACCTGTAGAGAGATCTTAAAATTGCTGTTAGGAAAAGGCGCCCTTCCAATGTGAGAGACTTGGAGCAGTTTGCAAAGAAAGAGTGGTCCAAAATTCCGGGTGAGAGGTGTAACAAGCTTATCTATGGTTATAGGAAGCGACTGATTTCAGTTATTTTTTCCAAAGGGGAAAACGACCAAATGCGACCAAAATATTAAGTTAAGGGTGCCAATAATTTTGTCCAGCCCATTTTTGGAGTTTTGTGTGAAATTATGTCAAATTTCCTTTTTTCCTCCTTTTTGTTTTGTTCCAATACACACAAAGGGAATAAACATGTGTATAGCAAAACATGTGTTAATGCAATACTTTTCTGTGAGAAATACCTGATTTTCTGGAAAAATTTCAGGGGTGCCAAAAATTTTGGCTATGACTGTATGCTTATAATGGGCCATAGACTGCCATTATAAAAAGGCCTAGATGGATTATTTTTGCATCAGTCTCCCAGGAGCTTCATGATGCTGTGAAGCCACACCCTAGCAACCATTTAGAGCACCTTTGCAATCAATCCCATAGACTGCCACTAAAAAAGGCTCAGACAGACATTTTTCTATAACAAAGCCATAACATCATGCTAAAGTATGCAAATTATTTTCTTGCTAGCTTCATGCTAAATGCTAGCTTTATGCTAAAACATGGTACAATCATGCTAAAACGTGTAAACTTTTTTGTAAGCTAGTTTGTAAGCTGTGGGTGAGTGTACAGCGCTCCAGACGCATGTGCAGTGCAGTGTTGCCAACTATTTTCAATGGAAAGTAGCTAAAGTCTGCTCGAAAAGTCACTAAATGTCGCTAAGTGACGTCATGCGTAAATTTGCATATTAATGACATAATCACGTCGTATTTGCATTCTGCTTAATGGAATGCGTTAAACAGTACTTTATAACTGTTTAACGTACATAATGTCCAGTATAAAACTGTTAGCAATTAACGTTACATGTTTTACATGAGAAGAATTAACAGGAGGAAAAAAAGAAGAAGAAACGGTAAAATTAAATAGTTTTATTTCAAACAAAGGAGAAGCAGGTAAGTGATTGGTCCGTGGCAACACCGTTTGCACATGCGCAGCTCATTCACGTCTATGTCAGATGCCGTGTGAAGTCGCTGGAAAGTGCTGGTCTCATTTGGAAAGCCCTCACTGAGGTTTGTCCAAAGTCGACCTCGCTAGATTTTGTCGCTAAGGCTTGTCCAAAAAGATTTGTCGCTAAGCTTAAAAAAAAAGTCGCTAAAGGGGTCTGAAAAGTCGCTAAATCTAGCGACAAAGTCGCTAAGTTGGCAACACTGGTGCAGTGCACTTTTGGTGCGACGCGAGTTCGAATCCCGGCTCTGGCGTCCTTTCTGAACCCGTTACCCTCTCTCTCCTCCAAAAATCACTTCCTGTCTCTCTACACTTTCCTGTCAAAAAATGAAGGCAAAAAAAAATTATTTTTGCAAGCTAAACCCACTTGACCTAAATTGTTTACTTGAAGTACCCCCTGAGATTTTAAATAAATATTTAAATAATTTCAGCACATTTTCATATATAACTTTAAAAACATTTTATCATCAGTAGTATTTTACATATTTATTGTTATAAACCTGCTATTGGACCTTCATCTGATACTTTTCTTTAATTAGTCCACAAAACGTATCTGCCCATTTGCATTAGTTCTCATTTTTCTGATATATTGTAGTTTTGAGGTTTTAATGGTAACATTACATGCACAATAAAATATATATATTTTATTGGTAAATCTTTACATTCTTTAATTTTTAATAATATTATTTGTTTAGATTGTATGATTTAATTGTAATTAATTGTTTTTCAACTCAACTCATACCCTTGCAATTCCCTTGCAAACCACTAGGGCTTCAAAAACCCCCAGTTTAGGAATCCTGTTATAGCCTATAACATAGCCTACTAAAATGACTATCATTCTGTTTTGCTTACTGTATTTGTATATATGTTTTTGACTGCATTATTCTGCAATACTACATGCTATTTATTATTGCCTTTCCCCATATTATATTGTATTTGTATTATATTTGTATTTAGACTTATTTATTAAATATTAAAAACATATTAAACAAATGCACACACCCACACACATATGAAATTTTAGTTCAATAAAAATATAAAAATATGAATTTCACACCTGAAACAATAGAAAACCAAGAAGCTGGGGTTAGGTTTCACAAATTATTTAATTTCTTGTAGATTACATAACATTACATTAGCAATGCCTCCGCAAAGCTAATCTATACATGACAAGCATACGCTTTCATGATTGTTTATGAAAAATAATAATTTCCCTAATATAAAATAAGACTTAAATATTAAAATTCTAAGCAACTGTACACTAAACAGTTATGTACTCCATAAGGATCATAAATCATTGAAATAGGTTGAGAAATGTAAATGTTTTTGTGCTTTAAATGTTGCTCCCCGTTTACATGTAGCCTATGTGTTTCTAGGTCATTTTTGCCAGAGGCAATATGGCAGGCCTGTTGACGTATCGCTTCCAATAACTTAAGCGTCCAATGCGCTGTCTAAATATTTTCAATGTCAATGTTTAGATGATCCTAGCTAACGATCCAATTGACTGCCATTTATAATGTGTTTAGAAACATTTCTTAGAATTTAGTTTACACAGACTTTAAGTTTATAAGATGCTGTGTCCTCCCCATACAAGTCAATAAATGTAAGATACAAAGCCTTTGGACCCTAATTTTGTCTATTGGGAGAGAGAGAAAGGGTGTTAAATGACCTCCTTGTGATGTAGTAATGTCATGTCTCGCCTGGAAGTATTCAAAAACACTTTAAAAACTTAGGTGTCATGGGTGTCCTCCTAAATATTTGAAATATTTGGACTATTTACCTTATTTATAACAAACTTCAGGGGAATAAATAGGGCCTTGTCCAGAGGCTTTTCTCCTGCATCATATTCAATTTATGTTGCAATAATGTTGCAGGTTATGTTATAAGTTTTTATTGTATAGATTGGAAGAATTTGAAATCAATATAAAAATTTCAGAAGAACATTCATTTTTATGCAAATTATTCTGCCAGTTAGTGATAACAGCAGTGACCTTCATCCATCCAGGTCTCTCATTACCTTTTTAAGCAATGGGGAATTATTCAAAGCATAGGTTTCTTTCAACTTTAAGGGAATATTTATGATTTGAAAAAGGAATATTCCTTTTTGGGTCACACCACAAGATGCTGTTCACAGCAGAACCCAATTAACCTGGATAGCACAAAAATCTGAATTAGTGAGTAGAAGTAAGATTAAATTCAAAGATTATTTTTTTTATTTTGATCTAATATTTAAATTAACAATTTAAAATGGTCTTACTGAAAATACTTTTCATAGATTTCAACAAAGCAATGTAACATAGAAACTCATGTGTCATATGTCCATGCTAATCATAATAATATTAACCCAGTTACAACTTATTGAATGTAATTGTTTGAGAAATGTCTGCCTTAGAAAAGATGATTCATTGATTGTTATTTGTTTATTTAAAAAAAAGCTACCATGAAAACAAGTGTCACAAAAAACACTTGAATGCTGAATCCTGCAGTTCTTTGGAAAAGATTCACTGCTGAGTCTGAACATCAGGTTTTGTTGCACAATACTTGAGAGACTAAGCAAAACAATGGTAAATCACCGCTGTAAAAATCTTGTTTTTCTCCAGTGCATTCATCTCTTGTACACTTCCATGATATAGGTTTAAATGTATCAACCTCAAATATCCACATATAACATTCAATAACATTCATTATCAGGATATGCCCAAGCAAACTTTACAGAGAGTAAGCAGTTTTAATATTTTTCCAGGCTTATTTTGAACAGGGGTTTTCTTAATTTACAAGACATAAAAAATGTTATTAGCCAAACCTTAAGGGTTAATTTACACTCCTAAAAACCAGGAGTAGAAATAAACAATTAAACAAAGACAACAAACGCTAAGCAACACATTGACAAACATAATCTGAAAACTGGGATGTCTAATGTGGCACAACAATTTAAGATATTTCTATGGTAAATTGGCATCAGCATAGGACTTTATTTGTCTAAGTTTCTCACAGACCCATTTGTTAACCATTTGAGCTGGCACACGAGGTGGGGACATTCGGCCCAAGCACCTCAATAAACTGCCTGGCAACACACCACCACTGAAAGACATTAAATGATAAACAACAAGCAGGGACACAATCAGTAGGGGAAAGCGGGCACAAAAACTCATCACTATCCAATCTATCTGTCTGTCTAACAGTGTCCGTCTGTCTCTTCATATCTGTATTCCTTTCTTTTATATAGAGATAAATGCATTATATAGTTTTTAGAGAGCACAATCCGCCCATAACACAAATTACATTATACACTTGTTCAAAAAAAATGTAGGCACAAAAGATTTGGCACCAGACGCAAGTAGTATAAATATAAAAAACATTAAAGCATAAAGAGAAATTGTATGCATGACTATTTAAACCAAACCTGTCAACAGGTGTCAAAAGGAAAACTCACCCCATTCTCTTAACCACATTTAATGAATCACACGTTTCAGCATATTCATATTTAGATCAGCTTCACATTACAAAAAATTGATTTTACCATCACACTAATTTAAAATTTAGCTTCTGAATGCAAGCCAGAATAAATGACCAAAGTTTAAAGGTTTAATCTTTAGAATTTTATTAAAATACCATGTGGAATTTACCATCAGAGGTTAACATCACAAACATGATTGTTTTCTAATAAAAAAAGTAAACAAAAGCAAAAGTAAAGCTTAAGAGCCTAGTAACATGATTTTTTTCAGTTTTTACTTTTTTGCAGTCTGTTGAGGAAAATCAATTCATAACAAAAAGAAGGTAAGAGAAAGGAATAAAAAGTTCACATGTTGTAAAAATACATTTCCCAACTTTAATGTTACACACAGTTCTATGAAAACATTCATTCTTCTGTTGTTAGGCGTCAGTGCGACAAATATGCAGTAGGAAAGCAGAAGAAGAGCAACAGAAATGAAAACATTACAAATAAGGACACTCACTGTTGGAAGATGGACTGTTTAAGAGAGAGCTCTGAAGATCTAGATCTTCCTCATTTACCTAGAGGAAGATTATAATAGATTGTTGAAGGATATGTGTGTGTGTGTGTGTGTGTGTAAGAACCCTGAGAGCGAAACTGACTGCTCCAAGTCCCTATTTTTCCACTTCAGCCTTCCTTCATAAACTCGACTTAGCCACAGCTTCATCCCACCACAGGGATCAGCTTGTCCTGAAAGGGCCTGAGGATTTCACACCTTAAAGTGAAAGCAATTTGTGTTCTCCAGAAATATGCATCAAGCACACAAACAACATATGGCTAAAGAAAACTGCTTCCTCTCTCTTGCATGTGTGTTTGGAGGGTTTCGGGGTTTGTGAGGGGGAGCAAAGAAAAAAGATGTATTCACAGGCCTACCACAATCTACAACATTAAAGCACTTAAGAGACCAGATAACAAATATAATCTACAGATGGGAAGAGTTTTCAAAACATGAGGATCTCTGGATGCTGAATCACAGAGCGAGAAGAATTGGCAGAAACACTTCTTGAAATGTTTCAATACAACATGTTGAACACTGAATGACAGAAACTACTCATTTCTTGGTTATAACACATAGTGCACATCTTATATCAAAGCTGGATGATGTTGACAGCAAAGAAACCACAATAACGCTTAGAAAAAACTTTCAAAATTCAAATAATGTAGCAAAGATAACTTTACAGAGCAGTGTTGACGAGAATAAAGAGCGTCACTTCAGTCTAGGAAAGCTGTATGTCACTCAAAACTAAACACCAAGGGGCCTAACAGGTACAACTTTGCAGACCCAATCCATATTCAGATATTAGTTTTATTAATGTACCAATTCGGTCCCCCGTCCATTAATCAGCATACATCTAAGACATGAAACTGCACACCTGTTTACAGGAAATTACAAAAATCACAGATCAAGAATGTTCTATAAAGCAAAAGCCTGAGATTCGAACTACATCTAAATAAAACAATATAAAGAAACCCTATGCTTAAAGAGAAAAAGCTTACTTGTAATCGGAGTATAACTGATATACAGCATCAGCAGTCACACAGAGTCACATACATGCAGATGCATACACACCTCAGAAATAGGAACCTATGGTCTAAAAAAGCTATACAAAGCATGAAAGATTGAGCATACATTCAATATCTGTTACTGAGGTACTAGAAAGGCCTTTCTCTGCACACAGAACGGCATCCCAAAACACTCTTCTCTCAAGCTTGGGGATGACCTACCTTCTTTGGAAATCAACCAGCTTTTCAGTGATCTAGCTTAAAATTCTTTCCACATTATCTTACGTGCTCTCACAGAACTATATAAGGGTCAAAAGCACAGAAAATTCATGAAACCCCAAAACTGCCACATCACCCATCCCGAGTGTCTGGAAGTTGTGGATGAAGTAGCCCACAGCCGTGGCAGTGGCTATATGATGGTGTGCTGGGATCAATTAATCAGCCAAAACCACAGCAAGTGTGGAAATCTGTTGTGAGATGTCCATTATCCTGAAAAAGCAAGTCATTGCCTCCTGCTGGCCAAACAACATTACTGCAACATCAGTTCCAGAGCACAGCTTGGATGTCTTGGCAAAAAATGTGGACGAATTTATGCTTCTTCCAACTGTACACTAGCAGTTGGAAAACGTGTAAGTGAAAAGAAAGAGTTAGAGAAATGTAAGTGCCTTGTGGTATTGGAGAGGAAGGGCAGGGCTAGTGTGCTATACAGTAGTTTTATGAGAACTAATAGAGGACAGAGAGGATGAGAGTGGAAATATAAAGGGCGGACAAGGTACCTTGCTGTGTCGCAAAAAGAAGGCCCTAATAGAAAAAGGAGGCACGAGGAGGAAGTACAGCAAAAGATATCTAACAGAGAGAGGGAGAAGATATGGAAAACAAGGCAAATATTCTTCAACTTCAAATGGCTAAAAATATAAAATGTGCCAAAATGATTAACTTGGCTATGGTGGATCTCAGTATGAGTCAGGCAGAAGTCTACATTGTACACACACAATATATTTAGGATATGTTGTATGTGTCATCATACCAGCACTGTAACACACTATTACTATGGCTTCATTTAACACAAGATACATGTGAGTGTTTGTGACCTATGAGCAAATCTCTCATCATCAAGCTTTTCACAAAGAGCTGCACAAAAATGACACTAGCCACACAAGATGATGGAATCTCACATATGGTGTTTTAATGATACTGCAGAACTCAGGCTCTATGGTTTTTGTAAGTCTAGTGATTTAAAGTAAGCACATAATCAGACAAACCTCAGATAGCTCTGGGGGTGAAAGCTCTCTCGCTTCCTACATCTTCCTGAAGGAGAGAGACTGGATGGACAATTGAAGAAGCAGCCTTCCACATGAAGAGAGAGAGGAACACAAAACATCTGGGCTCATCCCATAGACTGAGTTAGTCATGGGTCAATCGTTAGCCTTGATCTCTATTATCGTACAACCAGCTGTTAAATAACGATGATGGCTGTTGAAACAATGGCTAGAAGAATTCAATAAGAGGCGCAAGCCAACTGTTGCTTTGTTTTGATGATCAAATGTTTTGTTATTAAAGGACATGTTGAGAAGGTTTATAAAATGTATGCTTGAAGGGATGGGGTGCATGGTAGGGTGGTTGAAAGAAAGAAAAGGTCCATGCGTTAATTTCCACGCGGTAAAACAGTTACATGATAAAGAAATGCAAAAAACACTACTCAGAAATAAACTCCAACTAGTCCAGAGTAGATACAAAGCAAAGGAACTGAGATTTTGTAGCTTAGAAAGAAGAGTGTGTCAAACCAATCACTGAGTCCTTGAGAGAAGTTATTGCTTACTGCCAAAGTGAAAAACAGAGTATACAGCAGGTGAAAATGAGGGGTAACTTTAAGAGTTTTGAGTGGGTCACTCCTGGGTTTGTACACATGTTCTGTTGGACAGGAGTTACCCATAGTCACATCAAAAGGAGAGGTGACCTTGGGTTAGGTGAAAGGGCATTGTGATTAGGGCAAAACTGGAATGTGTTGGGATGCTATTGGTCAGAAGGGATGTCTCTGTCAGCCTCTGCCTTGGAGGGTTGCCCAGGTGATGGGGTATGAGGTGGGTGTGAGACAGGGGCGATGGCGTGGGCTAGGGGTAGAGATCCAGCCACAATGCCCTCCACTCCTGCTCCGGCCCCAGGCAGGCCTCCTGCTGCTACACCAATCAGCCCTGCAGGAAACCTGTGGAAAAAGGGAGAGAACTATTGTAATGCTATTCAATCTGATAAAAGGATGACAGACAATAAACAGCAGCTGAATTAAGGTGTATTTACCTATAGGCTGCTCCATTCAGCTCAGAGTGCACAGAGGCAGCATCCATAGATGGCCATTGAGATGCTGCCATCAGATATTCCTTATTCACACAATTCTTCAGACTGTCAGGGATACGACCTGCAAATACAACACGGCATGCACAAGTTTTAAGTTACAACTTTTGTTACAAAAAAATTACTTTTATTATTAATTATTAGCAGTTTAATTAATTATAATCAGTTTAATTATCACCATTGTCCTGGAAAGTGTTGCTAAATTTAAATATGTACTTAAAAACTAGCTGCGAATGTTGAAAGTTATGTAAGCCTTTTCACTAAATCTAAATGCTATAACCCAAAGCTATAACAGACATTCATCAGTGAATGGCACAGGCTGATGATGACCACCTAGACTCTACTGACCTGTAATGGCTCTGCGCACCTCCCGTGCCGCCTCCTCTCTGGCCTCAACAGAGGCCTGTTCGCTGTACCAGGATGTGTGTGGGGTACAGATAAGATTTGGGGCGTCCTTCAGTGGGCCCTGAGAGAAACTGGTGCATAAGCAAACAGTGTTACTAAGTAAAATGTGCACAAATAAACCAAGATGTTGAGTCTGTACAACCCGACTACTGTATACAGATGTGGCCATTAAGAATGCATGTTTTATCCCACAATATGCTGCAGTTTTGTGACACTGCCACAGTAAAGCCTCCATAACCCTTACTAGGGTTAAGACTTTAAGGTTATTGTATGTGTATATATATATTTTTTCATAAGCAGGACATGTTGAGTTTGAATGATTTCATATGCATTTTGTTAAAGGGTTTTTTGGAAGGACTTTTATTGGCTGCTAAGGACTTTTAGTGTGATGGGGCAGCCCATAAAAAGAAAAGGGGGTATATGTTTGGAGAGGTGGCATGTTTCTGCTACCCTAACTAAAGAGCAGTAATACTCTGTGAATAGAAACAAGTATAAGGCTTTTGATCTGTTTCATAAATGCACATTCTGGCCTGAGATATGAGATATACCTTTTTTTGGACTATTCACTTGAGACTTCTTGCTGGAGGGTAACCAGTTTTTGTGTGCCTTACAGCAGATTATATTTTTCTCCTTTTGGGGACATTTGGTTTTTCATCTGAACTTTTGCATTCTAACCCAAAGCAGCAAAGAAGACAACAGACTGATAAGTATCTTCATCAGAACTTGTTTCTAGGACTGAACGACTAGTGTGTTGCTGCCAAATAGTTTTTTCATGGAATTTTAGTACTTTTAGATTGGAATATTTTACTTGGGTTTAAGTTTGATGTTTTTGAGTTGGGACAACAGACAACAGTTTGTATTTGGTTTGCTATGTTTTTCCTACAAATTAGTAAAAGAGAACAATATAAGCAAACTCTCCCTATTATAATGATTCAGGCCTTTTGTAAAGTTTAAGTTATTAAAGTTTGCTCCACAGAATGCCGGTCAATCCTGTAAGCACGTTTTACAGTATTTATAACAGTGTGTTGTGCTTCACAGAATATCCACAAGATGGCATATGGAACATCATACTGTATCTACAGGCCACACTTTTCTTCAACCAAATGTTAAATATGCTTATAAATTACAGTATGTTACATTTGAAAAATAGAGTTAACAAAATTATTAGTGTCTGATAAATTATTAACTGCAGGCAATGTTGTTATTGTGGATTCTCACAATCACAACATTGACTGCAGTTAATAATTTAATATGGTAAAAAATCATTGTTATCATAGCATTGTTTTAGAAGTATGTCATACATCTCAAAGGAAATTAGAGATATCATTCACAAATTTAAAATATTACTGTAGCTGAATAGGAGGACTTTGTACTTTCTTAAAGGTGCCATAGAATGCATTAATACAATATGTTCTCTGACATCTACTGTACATAGAAGGTATGTGGGTTTATTAAGTGCAAAAATGATCCAGAAACGGTTTTACATGTCCATTTACAACACTAGGATTTGATTAGAATGAAAATGTCTGTTATTACCTTATTTGGAAGGGTTATGAATAATAATGTTGAGCTCTGCTCTGATTGGCTGTTTCGCATGCCAGTAGCTCACGTGGCGAAGTTTCTGCAGAACTTCCAATGATTCGACTGTGCACGTCCAGCTCCCCTAGAACATGGGCGGGTATGCGCAAATACTAGAGGCGTACATACCGACTGTAACATCACATTCTGCATTATGTTGGGATTTGCCTATTTTTCAGTGGTCTTTTGCATTCACAAGATTAACACAAGGAAACTAGTGTTTGACTACATACATACATACATACATACATACATACATACATACATACATACATACATACATACATACATACATACATACATACATACATACATACATACATACATACATACATACATACATACATACATACATTAGGGGTGTGCAAAGCAGCCGGTATTTGTATCTCTATTTGTATTTGTATTCGAGTAAAATTCAAAATAGGCGTAAAAATCCAGTTTTTTTGCGATACACTTCTAATTTACGTTATAGTGTAAGTATTCTTTAATTATATTCATTATAATAATATGGAATATTATGGATATGCAATATTGGTTGATGTTTTTGAACATGTAACAAGGAACGACATTGAAAAGAAAATAACATAACAGCCATTACCTCATCCATGGTTAAACCAACAACTAATAAAATACCATTGTGAACATTATGAACCCCACCACCACCCGTCCTTGTTGGTGGATGCTGAACAGACAGAATAAAAACAAATAATACTTCAAAGAACTGTTCTTCTTCTGAAAGAACATCTTTTTAATGTTGTATTTAGTGAACACAAGCTCCTCCACATGTGAGGGGAGCAGTCTGGAGCGATGTGGGGACACAATATCTCCTGCTGTGCTAAAGATCCTCTCAGAGGAGACACTTGTTGGGGGGCAGGTGAGATATTTCATTGCCACATGAGCCAGGGCTGGCTGTGGCTGTATCATTTTTGACCAGAAGGTCACTGCAGGATCTGAGATCAGTGATTCAGTGCTGTCCTCAGCTAAGTAGCTCTCAACTATCTTGAGGGAGGTCATAGCACCAGATGAGGCAGATTTGGCTTTTGGTTTAGCAAGATTGTGCATTGCCCCTCAAAAGAGGCTTTTTTGCCCACTGGTCTCAATCTCAACTGAGGATGAACTGGCAGCTTCAGGTACCCCAGAAACATCATCTGCTTGGAGTTCTGCATCCACCTCTGCAGCCACATCTGCCTTGAGCCTGTCAAACTCTGATGTACCAAGTAGTGACATGGGCAAGCTCTTAAATCGGGGATCCAGTAGGATGGCTTTAAAGTAATGACCTGAGGAGTCATCAAAGACAGCCTGGAAGCGCTGAGCCAACTGAGACTGCAATGTGGTCACCATTTTAAGTGCCTCTGGAAGAGCCTGTACATCCGCATCCACCTTTAAGTTTGTTAATGCAGTCTTGAGAGCCTGCACACAAGGGATAACAGAAGACAGAGAAGCCACATCCTCACACACAGTGCGTGTTGCCTCCTCAAATGGTTGTAGTATTTTCACAATGGCCTGCACTATTTTCACAATGGCCTGCACTTGGGAAGGCCAAGCTCTTCCTGGATTTTGTGAAGTTTGTTCACAGCTTTGTTTGATCTGTGTACAAACCCAGTGATCTTGCGAGCAATCAATATCACATTGGTCACTCCCCGGCACTCTTTTAGAGCAGCTGTTACCACTAGGTGTAAGGTGTGAGCCATACACCTAATGTGCACATAGTTACCATCAGCCATTGCCTTAACCATGTTAGTGGCATTATCTGTGACAAAATACTCAACAGAAAATTTCGCTCCAACATCATCTTGCCATTGTTTCACAACGGCCTGGAGGTGATGTAGAATGTTGGCTGCTGTGTGATCTTCATTAAGAACCTCTATCTTGAGAAGTGCTGTCACACGTTTATGTTCATCTATTCCTTGTGGACTCTGTTTGCATTCTATCCAGTGGCCAATGAGAGAAAGATATGCATTTGTGGAAAATTTGCTCGTCCATATGTCAGACGTGCAGTGCACAAATTTCCCTTCAATTTTTGAGAGAGATTCTTTTACTTTTGTTTTCGCATCTTGGTAAAGTTGTGGTATAACTGTGCGAGAGAAATGCCAACGAGATGGTAGTTGGTATCGAGGTGCAACCACATTGAGAAGCTTGCGAAAACCTTTATTCTCCACTACTGAGTAGGGCATCAGGTCAAGGCAAATCATTTCTCCCACTGTGTTTGTTATTTGCTTTGCAGTGGGGTGGTTGGGTGGATGAGCCTTTTTTGCATTAAATGCAGCTAATATAGGTGATTGAAACCGACTTGCAGGGGCAGAACATGGCTGTGATGATGGTTTGGTGCTTGTGGAGGGTTTGGCAGAACATGGCTGTGATGATGAATTGGTGCTGGTGGGGGGGTTGGCAGACAGTACCAGGAGAGGATGCTTTAAGTGCATGTGATTATGCATAGCAGATGTTGACAGATGTTTGATATCTCTGCCTCTGCTGATTTGACTTTTGCACACATTACATATCACTTTGGTTTTATCTGCAGCACTGACTGTAAAATGCTTCCACACAGAACTTGAGCAAGTTTTTTTTGGCTGGTGGAGGACCAAGAGATGGGCTCAGCAGCAGCCACACTTTTCTATTTGGTTGCCCAAATCCATGTGAGGAGTTTCAACTAAGTTAATGAGTGACGGGAAGCTATGCTAAGGTTAACTAGCCTATAGCCTACATCTTGCTGTCTGCAAAAGACAGAGTAACTTAAACGTACCATATAACTCCCAGAAGTGCATACAATTCGACACAACTACACAAGCATTGTTTTAACCTTTTTAACCGAACGTTAAGGTTACTCTGTCAACAGCCTATTGTCTAAATTACCGAGCTAACAGGGCTACGTAAACAGAGCGAACATGAGAGCACCCGACTGCAGAGGTCAATAATGCAGCGTAATGGAATAATCTCCCGATCAAACTCCGCTTCCCGAAAGTTATAAACTGCCTCTGGAACCCAGTTAAGGTACAAAAATCTATTCAACAAAAATAGTGATGCAGTGAAGTCTTTTTTTGCTCAGCCGAGCCTTCTCTGTTGCTGTGTGGAGCAGCCTGTGTCAGTCACCTCTTTTACTGGCTTTTGATGTGTCGCTTCATTGTCTCCTAATACTTGTAAGTCGCTTTGGATAAAAGCGTCAGCTAAATGCCTAAATGTAAATGTAAATGTAGAAGAGAAAACAAAGAGTCTCTTCTGATTGGTTACAAGAAAGAAGTACAACCTTTTCACTCACGCGAACTTAAGTGAGTGAGAGAATCATGCCAAAACTGTAAGCACATAAGTTATAAGAGAGACACATGTTATAAGAGAGATGAAAATGTAGACATCAGATTATTTAAGGAGAAAGTTATTCCCCATGTACGCAACAAGTTATTTACATCTTTGCAACAGCTTTATTTTACACACAAAGACATATTCTTCACAGTGAATCCATTTTGCAGTTCCCAACACCACTGTTTTTGCTTGCAAATCCCAGTGCCAAAAGTGTCAGCACGGAGTTCAGAAGAATACAGATCACATTTATTTCACATTAATATGAAGTTGCAGTTTTGCAACATATGACTTTACACTTGCGTAAGACAGTACAAGGGTGCAAATCCTGTTGTCTTGAGCATGCAACATGATTAACACCTTTACAAACTTATTTAGCAAATTATCATGCAAATTTATTTTACGTTTGCAATGTCACATACACTTTCACAAATTGTACCCTGCGCATGCAATTTTTTTTTGTCATCATTTTACCTTCATACGCATTGAGATGTCAATCATGCCTTTATTTTTAGCTGGATAAAGCCAGCCAATGCCTAGCCAGCAAAGTTTTGAGGGACAGAGATTGTAAACAACCAACAGACGATTACAGAGAATCACACTTTGCATGATATGCAAAGACGTATGCCAGATTTGGAGAATACATGTGGATAAGTCTCCATGTCCTCCCATTTGAATAAAGTGCACACCCTACTGGCGTAGCTGCACACGATAAGTGTAAAAGCTTACAGAAACTAGATACTAGATACTTCTCTAAACTAGAGAAGTATCAGTCTCAAATTTGAATCAAAACATGTTCAGACATTCAGTTTTATCTGTATGGTATTTCCAGGCCATTTAAATCAGAGTTTCACCCCTTTTCTCCTAAATAAAGGTCATTCAAAAAATCATGAGTCATTTTTATATAACTTTTACCTTGTTTTACTCTGTTCCTGTACTACTTTGAGTTATTATGACTTTTAAGCAACAATTTCAAATGTCTAGTTTTAAAAAAGACCAGAATTATGAATATAGACCATAGGGTTTAGGAGCTGCAGACATTTTTATTTGTGTACCTCGTTTTTATAAAAAGCTCCAAAATATGTGCGCTAGTTAAGGGGTTAAACTAACTACTGAGACTCTGCCACTGTTTAAAAATGCTTGTGGAAGAATGTGTTCAAGAATCTGTTAATTTAAATTAATCAAAATCTGTAATTCCAAAGTTGCTTATGTTTGTTATATTAGAAGTGCCCTCTTGAAATTTTGCCAACATAACAAAAAAACATGTTTTAGGTAATTACACTAAATTTCTTTCTTTGTGACTTAAACTCACTGGGGCGGTTTCCCGGACAGAGATTAAGCCAGGACATTAGTTAAATTAGGACTAGGGATGCCACAATTCAATATAATATTGAACCGTTCGGTACGACATCCATGGTTCAATACGCGCTTGTGAATTTTTCCGGTTTTATGTTTAAATAATTTATGTGCGTTTTATTTCTCTCCGCATTGACTGTTTGTGTGTGCCTGTGAGTCTACGAGCTGAGATGAGGAAACTCCTCCCCGCGAGTAAATATTCAATCACTATGCTCTAAAGATAGGGGGCGCTGAACCATCATTCCACACTTTAACATGGCGAGCGGCGGTGAAGTGACGCTACAGTACGAGGAAGCGCTGCCGTCTGCAGAGAATGTTGACAGGCTTATCTTTTTACAGAAGAACCTTAAAATACAGGAATAGATAGCTGACCTAAGTGAAATTGCACTTTACATTCTGAATGAAGGATACTGTACTGGAGTACTGTTAAGTTTAATTAAGATGGTTTATTTATGTTTACTGAAGTACAAGTATGTTTATTTGAAATGGTCAATTTATGTTTACTAACTTCACATTGTATGTTTATTTTCAAAATTTAGGAATTTATGTGTTCCCCAGTTTGAACATGGGCTACCAGCAGCTGTGGGATGTCAGTGTTAATTTTAAAATAAAAAAATATTTTATATTATACAATACACTAGGAACTAGTGAACTTTTCTTTGCTTTTTATATTGCAATAAATCGTTTTTATTTTTTCTTCTTAACCTCTTACTGTTCCTATTGCCTAGGCATAGAATAACAAAAAAACACTCTTATGTGTCAAGCCATCAGAACCGAACCGAACCGAACCCGAAAACTGTGGTTAAAAAGCCGAGGTATGTATTGAACCGTGGGCTAACTGTATTGTTGCATCCCTAATTAGGACATTTATGTAGTTTTTATACAAATTTGCAAACACATACTGGTGTGCAT
The DNA here is from genome assembly GCA_019155185.1 of Beaufortia kweichowensis. Taxonomy (NCBI): domain Eukaryota; kingdom Metazoa; phylum Chordata; class Actinopteri; order Cypriniformes; family Gastromyzontidae; genus Beaufortia; species Beaufortia kweichowensis. The sequence goes on along the minus strand of CM032803.1, from coordinate 13,099,582 downwards.
CCTGAGACAAAACAATGGCATTGATACATTTTATATGTCAGTGCTAGCTGTTTTTAGTTAAGACAACTTAAACATGCATTTTAGTCTAGGACTCGGTTTAAGCCCTGTGCAGGAAAACACTGCACTATGTTTAACTAGAACATCACTATATAAAGGAACACAACTTGTGTCTATAAGTCTACATTTACAGACACAATAATGTATTACCAAGCTTTAGATTTTCTTTTTACATTTAAGTTGTCGTGTTGCCGGGACATTCTACACTTTGGGCCCTTTGTGTTTTCTTTATATTCAGATATGCTTTTACTAAATTTGGTCTGTTAGTATCACTGTCATAGTGCATTGATCCGCAATAAGCGTTTTAAAATGCCCCTTCGTTTTTTGCCTATAAAGATTTCACGATGAACCTTTTGTAGTTGCAATCATCTGCATCTAAAACGTGACGTGTAAACACTACAGATGCCGGATTGGTCACTACTAGCGTCATTGGATGCGCAGTACCAAGCTTCGTCAGACCTCGCATGGGAAAAGCGCTGTTTGTTCCTCTTTTTAGCATATTATTTTTAGATAATCCATCTTTATGTCAGTTGTGTTTAACTTAACGTGAATGCATGCTAAAATATTGCATGAGTTGATGGAGTGAGAAACAACTAATCATAAAAACAGGTAATGGTAATGTAATTCCTGTGCCAGAGAATTTAACTACAGGCACAGATCATGGGTTTCTTTTCTGTGAGACGCACATTCTTAATGGCCACATCTGTACATATTTTAAGATTCCAAAACGTGTTTCTCTCACCTGAAGGGCTCCGTCTCATGAACGTCCAGGGATGCTCCCCGTATTCTGCCCTCTTTTAGTGCCTGGGCCAGAGCTTTCTCATCCACCAGACCTCCACGAGCAGTGTTCACCAGGAATGCCCCCTGGCGCATCTGCAAACAACACAGTCACAGATATTAAAGAATGTAAGAACAAAGTCAGTTTACCTAAGTTGGGGCAATTTGCTGCCATGTTTGCAACACCTATAAGCAGCTATTTCAGTCATAGCAAGACAACGGTCCCATCTAATTGAATGGGGGAAGGCAGATATTTCGACAAATCGCTTGTTAAAGCAAATTTAGGCCATACTGCTTTTGTGCGAACTGTGAGCTCTCCCCAAACTATAAGCTAAAACCTCAATTTTTTATGCACAACAGTGTTCAGAAATCTCTAATGCCACGCAAACAGTATTAACATAGTAACCTTCCATATCAAACTAACAAGGGTCTGTACAAAAAGCTTGAATGTCAATAGTGTAAAATGTCCACAGTGTAAAAATTTCAAACATTGTTGGAGAGATCTATTTGTACCTGTTTGATGGTGAAGTCATTGATGAGGTGGTGGTTATGTTCATTTAGACTGCAATGCAACGACACACAGTCAGAGTGTATGAGAAGGTCCTGTAGTGTCGCCATGCGCTGGAGCCCTAGTGACCGCTCCACACCATCCGGCAGGTACGGGTCATAGAAAATCACTCCAAACCCGAAGGCCTTTGCCCTTAGAGCAACTGCCTGGCCCACACGTCCTGAGAAAAAACAGGAACAGACCTCAGTGTTTTAACTCTATTTTGACAACTTTCATGATCCTAAGCTGGTAAAATGGGTGATTAACTCTTGTCATGTGGTTGTCCTTTGGACAAGTAAATCCTCTTGTCCGAGTATAAAAGGTACAGAGAAAGAAATATAAACTTAAAACATAGCTGCAAGCAGCGATGACGGGCCCAAGCACCACTGTTCACTGCTACATGGTGGATTTCAGAAAACAATGCATGGTGGGCATGTGCAATAAAATCGGCAAAAATCTGTGGAATATTTTAAAGTATGTTCTAAGTGTCACTCCTGCTGCTGCCACTTGGTGGTGCTGTGACTAACAATAGCCACATGATCAGTACCTGTGACTAAACATATAGTTCAAATTTGATCTCAATCATTTACTGTATGCATAAGATATGAGAAATATTCTGTATACCTTCCCATTCCTCATTTGCTCCATGCCACAGGAACATAATTTGGGACATTTAAATTTGTTTGCAATTTAGTATTATTCCCTCCATGTCCACATCTATGCTATGGCTCATGCCCACTAGACAACAACTCTGGTGCAAATTTCCTGTTATTTTAAGCATACTAAGAGACTCAAATGGCATCTTTACACAGCAAGGGGGGCACATATGCCGCCTCTGACGCGGCATAGTCACACAAATGTACATTTACACAGACTTTAATGCGGCTCTGAGGTGGCATAAATCCATTTGCCGTGTTTTATCATATTTCTGTATTTTTCACAGCACAGAATTGTTTTGACATAAATATATTAAAACGAAAGCCCATTCTTACTACATTCTTGGAAATAATCGCATTATTGGTGCGCATTTAAACGTAATAAATACGCAGTATAGAGTGGCTTTACTTTTTTAGAACGCTTTTGCTACTACGGTTTGAGGCGGCATATTTTAAGGTGGCATTGCATTTTTACACAGAAATTTAATCCGTCACAGTGCCGCCTTAACTTGTCTGTGTAAAGACTAGGGATGGGTACCGAAACCCGGTATTAAACTAGCCCCGGTGCTAAATTATGAAAGACCGAAGTATCGATAAGCTCCGACGCAATCGGTTCTGCTTTCGGTACTGGAGAAATTAAGAAAATACATGTCCTGTTTATTAATGCTAATTAAACGTTATCTTGCGCATTTTAACTGTCCAACCATTTCTAATTTACGATAATAGCCTATTTAGACATTAGACATTTACCTGCATTTTTATCCATCATGCGCAAAATGTCCCTGTCTGTCCCTGAGTACACTGAGTGCGCGCGCACACACACAACACAAAAGCTCGCGCTTAATAGAGTGACGATGGCGGAGAGAACGGTCTAAAACGGTCTAAAGTATGGTTACATTTCACTCGAGTGGATGCAGACAATGCTCATTGCAACACGTGCAACAAGATTTTAGCTTGTAAGGGCGGAAACACAAGCAATCCGTCAAAACACCTTTCAAAAGTTCATCATGTGCAGACAGAGAATTGCAAAGTTTTCGACTGCCTAGTTAGTTCATCATCCACCTCCTCAGGTAAATATGTTAGAAGTCTTCCCAAATAACAACGACATAAGCATCCTATAAGGTCTCTCTAAATTAGTATTTAATAACTTAATAAATACATCACGTTCAGTTAAATTATGAATAACATATGTATTTTTTTTGCAGTAAGCTAAATAAATCATAGACATTAAAAATGCCTTTACAGTACTGCATTTACAAATAGATGAATAAGAATAAACTATGCTTATTAAGAAATGATAAAGTAGAAATGACCTAATAATGAACTTGTAGTGATGAAACACATACACTTAAATTTTGTAGTGTACATTGCAAGTAGTTTCAAACATGCATAACTTTTAAGCCCAGTTTTTTTGGCAGTTTACCTGCATGCCCCATGTTGCTTTAAAGCACTGTACATTCTTTTACAAAAGAAATTGTTTATTTGATTTATTTTGTTTGTATAATATATATTTGCTCAAACATTGCTGTTTGTTAGGCTATAGATAATTATTTTATTTTACATTTAAAAAATAAAGTGTTAATTCTGTTCTCAATTTGTTTTTGTTTTTTATTAAAAACACAACAAAAAGTACCGATAAGAGTACAGTTAAAGTACCGGATCGATAAGTGGTATCGATAAAAGTAGTAATACCATTAAAACCTTAACGATACCCATCCCTAGTAAAGACGACAAAAAATACCAACATATAGTAATAAAGTTTGACATGTTACCATGGCAACAATATTTAGTATATCACAAATTGATTTACAGTTTTACATCAAGCCATGTCTCCATATTATTTTGACCAAGATAAAAGTGACTTAAAAAAAAAGTGAACTATTTTATTGTTCATTGTGAGTTAAAAACTTCCATCTGCCAGCTGGTGGCACTATGACTGTGACTCATAAAAGCAGCAGCAATGTGATCAGACATGGTGATCAAACATACACTCAGAGTTTGATCGAAATCACGTAATGTACGCAGAAGATATAAGGAACTTCCTGTTTGTGATTTTAACCATAAATGTATTGTATCAGCATTGCAACACTATTTGAGATATCAAAAATCTGTTTGCAATTTAGCAAATTGAATGTCTTGTCAGTATGTTGAGCAAGTTAGATGAATATCACAAATTCTCTAGTATTTTAAAAGTTCACATGCAATTGTCAAAAAAATCCACATTAAATCCAAAATAGCCAACTTCCTTCTGGGTGGAGCTAATGACTCCTAACACCTAAATATATTATTCAAGTCTGTTACCATGTCAACAGTGTTTAAGATATTACAAATCCTTTCACAAGTTCACATCAGCCATGTCTCCACATTATTCTGACCAAGATTGAAGCGACTTGAGTAAATTTAATTGGACTACTCCAAAGTCGGTTGTGAGTGACACACTTCCTGTTGCCAGTTAGTGGCGCTATGACCGTGACACAACAGTGGCATCAATGTGGTCAGACCCCGTGACCACATGTACACCTAAAATTTGATCAAAATCACTCGATACATGTCAAAGATATAGCACACTACCTGTTTCCCTGATTTCACTTTAGTGCAACGCCATAGCGAAACTGTTCAAGATATCACAAATCCATTCGCAATTTTGAATCTTCAATGTATTGGCATCATAATGACCAAGTTTGGTGCCTGCACCTGTGTGCTTGGGGCCTAATAACAGTCCTAAGGGAAAAAAATAGGGCTTCGCACCTACGGTGCAGGCTGAAAGCCTGTACCTCGATGCTTGGGCCCTAAATAATAATCCTAACAAAAACAATAGGGCTTTGCACCTATAATAGACCACTCAATTAAACTTACGTGTTGTTTATGGCCAAAGTGCACATGGATTGACACGAAATAGTGACAGTTTTACCAATAAAATATGTAAGTGGTGTCTAGTGTGTCTTACATAGTCACCATGGCTTTGGGATTTCCTGAAATGTTTTAACCATCAGACCACAAATGCCCAGGATATTACACAATTAAACTGTATGTGTGAGGGGAAACGCGTCATGTTATATGCTTATTGCACAATTATGTGAGAGTAACACAATCGCTTCTTTGAGAGGTTTGCTAGCGAATGTATTTTAAATAACGTAATGCAAACTTGCCACGCACTGTGCCAACACTCTCCGAACATGCTGCGTCACGATTCAAATGCACTGTTCAAGCATGCCATGTTAAACCACCGCTGTAGTGCTTACGTGCAAAATGCCACAGACACAAGACATTCGTTTTGCACGTTTACATAGAAATACAATGAAAAGTTAGCGCAGGAGAATGGAAAACACGTTCTCTGTGAATGGCAAGAACAGTCAGTGTATCAGCTCACAGCATGCACATATGTGCAGTAATTAGAAGGAATGCACCAAATGTTTAACAAAAATTATTAAGTGAAAAGATTGCTTGTCTGTATTTTTACTTAGTGATGTGATGTGTGAGACAAGCAGCTATTTAAAAGCCATCATGTGCTCTATTTGCTCAATCATGGCTGTTAACACTGCAAATATGTATGTTAACCCAGGGTTTAATAATGTGCAGTGTAAAAACACCACATTTTAGAACATTAGGTTATCTCCGTTAAACAGGAGCTATGGGAAATGGCTAACCCCAGATTCTGTTTCCCTGAGGTTTAGAATAACCCGGGCTTAACAGTTTCAAGCGTGAAAACCCCTAATAAGGTCCAATGTGTTAACAACATTTGCTAACATTAAAGGGATAGTTCCAAAAAAAGAAAATTATCCGACATGCATATCTCCATCATCTTTCAGACGAACATAATCCGAGTTATATTAGAAAATCTCCAGACTCTTCCAAGCTTTATAATGGTAGTAAACAAGATGCACAACTTTCAAGCCCAAAAAAACTGCATCTATACTAGACAGACGTAATCCACACGGCACCAGGGGGTTAATAAAGGCAAACAGGTTTTGGCTACTGCGCATGTGCACGGGTTGGCTAATGCCTTTTTAATGCAAGCTGAAATTCGCTCCATTCATAGTAATGAAACACACTTTCCCGCGAACGAAGTCAGCTGTTACAGGGCTTGAAATTGCGACCATTTTGGTCGAAATTTAACCTGTGTGATCTCAAATTATATTTGGGAGCATCTGTGCGACTGCATATTTTGTTTAAGTGTGACCAGTTTTATTTGTCTACAGAGTGTTCGGTAATTACTGCAGAGTATGTTCAGTGCTACTTTCAAACGTGCTAGACAGACGTGTTTGCCGCACCTCGTGCCTGAGCGCTGTGTGTTTCATATGGCACGGGTTACAGCTGGGAGCACGCATCTCGCAACTGCACTGCAACTTGACTGTATAGCAATGGCAGGTTTGCATTTTAAATACATTCACACGCAAACCCCTTTAAAAAACATTTGTGTTCCCTTCACAGCAGTGCAGCAGTCACCAGCTAGCACTCCTAGTGCGCTGCTCAGCCGTGCAGTATGAAACGCAGCGCTCAGGCACCAGACACTGGAAAAGACACAATATAAGCATAGCGTGATGCGTTTATGCGTGACATGATGTAATGTAGTTTTAACGGTTTATTTGAAGGTTATGATGAGAAAATTTGAGGGTTTAGTCAGTGCAGAAGAGATGATTGACAGTGTGATATGAGAACTTTTGCCTTAAACATACAATTTATAGGGATAGTTCACACTTTATTTATTTATTTATACTCCAATTGTTCCAAAACTATATACATTTCTTTGCTGTACAAAGAAGATATTTTAATGAAAGTTAGTAACTAAACCTTATACAGTTTTGGAACAACTGGAGGGAGAGTAAATTACGATTACGATCGCTTTAAGCAAATAACATGCAGGGTGTTTAAAAATTTGAATTGATGATTTTTCATGAAATCATGACGAACAGGAAGCATAACATGCATGTTTTAATGGTAAAATTGGTACCATTTCATGTCAATCCATTAGCATTTTGGCCATAAACGGTGCATTGTTGCTTTAGCCGAGCAGCGTACTGTTATTTTTCATTTTCAGGAGGTGCTCCTAAACTTTTGCTGGTGCTCCTACCACGTTAATTTCGCCCCCGTGTTATTTTTTTGTTTGTAAAGTTTTAAATATGGATTTTTTTTTACAAAAATAACATCAATTAATTTCCGATAACAAAATGTTCCTCCTGCGCTAGTTTCACCCACTCGATAGTGCACTGCAGGGAACCTTGTGGTTGGTTGTCAAGCCAATCAGAATTTAGCAGTCTCGTCTCTGATTGACTGGAATTATGGCACACTGTAACACAGGGCTGTGCTGAGTGCGCACGGAGGGAATATTTTGTTCCTGCGAAGTTGATTTTCATTTGCGCAAAATACTTTTATCTTTGAAAGACAAATATTTCTTCCCAAAACTCAGTTCACACGTGTGCAAAATGCCATTTTATGTGCTCAAAATATGATCTTGCGCATGCAGAATTGTGGTAGAGCTCTAACAGCTCAAACAAAGCACTTCTTAGTACTATTGTTGCCGCTTCTGATGTATAGTTTCATTGTCTCCTACTATTGTAAGTCGCTTTGGATAAAAGCGTCAGCTAAATGCCTAAATGTAAATGTAACTCCATAGTTTACTACCATTATAAAGCTTGGAAAAGCCAGGACATTTTCTAATATAACTCTGATTGTGTTCATCTGAAAGATAATAGATATATGTATTCGGATGACTTGAGGGTGAAAAAAATCATGGGGTAATTTTTATTGTTCACCAAACTATCCATTAAAAGATATTAATGTTACACATAATACATATAAAATTAAAATTTATATTTGTTATTATGCACAATAAAGTAAAAAATGAACAACAAATAACTTGTAACACCACTAAAACATTAAAATATATTTATATACATATTTTGCTTATTGATAGTTAATGTTTGCTAATGCATTAACTAATGTTAACACAAAGAACCTTTATATGTTTAAAGAACTCTTTTTCTATACCTCAGGTACAACTTGTATTGTATTAGCAAATATTTTAAGAATTGGTCAAACACTCACCAAGCCCAATAATACCTAGCGTCTCTCCTCGAATACGGGCAGCGCCTCCAGCCACCTCCCTGATTTGCTCCACACTGGAGGCACGAGTCCCTTCACGCAAAGCCTGATGCATCCAGGTGACACGACGGTACAGATTCAGAATTAGACACATGGCAGTGTCTGCTGTTTCCTCCACAGATGCAGCAGGCACGTTACAGACCGCAATACCTGTTTATGATAGAATTGTATCAGTTACACATGTCAATTCTGAACTTGTCAAATAAAAAAATTATTTTATGGCACAGGAGCAAATCTTGGCAAAAACTCACCCAGCTCTGCCGCAGCTTTAACATCAACGTTGTCAAACCCACTACCGATTCTCACGATGACCCTAAGACCTTTGAATTTGTCCAGGTCATCTCGTGACAGCGTGATGGTGTGGTATAGCAATGCAGCCACAGCCTCGTTTAAAACCTACACCAACATAAGACAGTTAGAGTAAAAACCATGTGAGACACCATCAGTTGTATATTGTAAAAAAAGGCAAGTGGAGACACTACCTTCTCATGAATCTCTTGGGTAGACTGGGCATCACAGAAGGCCACAGTGGCCACATCCTTCAGGATGGGCATCTCCACAGTACAGTCCCGCCCATCCAGCAGTGCCACCAGAGGACGAGGATGCATGGGGCCATTGAGGATGGGTGGTCGAATGCCTGCAACACACCAAACATCAAATTACTTGTCAAGCGAGCTAAAATAATGCATTACAAATTTGCAGAGCCCTAAAGAGACAGACCTGAGACATCAAAGGCGGAAGTTCTAATGTGCATCAAACAATCTCTTACTAATAAGCAGTTCCTTCTACTTCGCTTTGTGCTTCATCAGTATTTTCTTCTCTAATCTTTATGGAATAGATTTAACAAGATGAACGTGAGGTGAGGCTTGGCATGTTTTATAAATGCACTGTAAAAATTAAAAGATCTTCGAGGAACCAGTACTTCCAAAGAGTGGTTCTCTGAGGAACCATTAACGGTCTTGGCAGTTCTTGCTAAAACTTATAGGATCCTTTAAGCACTTTAAATTCAATTCTGAAGTTCTTTGGGAACCTCCTGAAGGTTCCGCCGGTGTGGCAATGTGAAGAAACTCAAATGGTTCCTCCAGGATCTTTAATTTTTACAGTGTGAATTTCAACAGGTTTTATGCAGCTCAGTGTCAAAATAGTTGGAAAGTAGAAAATAGTTTCATATACACTTTAGGGGTGACCTTAAAAAGTTTCTCTTTACGTTATTTATTTTCTTTTTAGTTAGCTAGTTCTAAAAAGACACTTGACACTTGACACTTAGTGCAAACACTGTCAGCTTGTAGAGATTGGGGTGTAACGATATTACAAACCAAAGGACCAGGATACACCACTGTAGTGAACAACACGCATGAATTCATTCCAGGTCCCAATTTTATGGCAGGGTCAGTCTCTAATGTAAACAAAGGACCAGTGCCATTAGATAATGCTACTAGAGAAACTGCCAGACACTCTCTACAGGGCAGCCTTGTCATCAAACCAAACCCCCTGTGTTTTGACCCAAAGATTCAGGCCAGCCCGGCCATAAAACTCCTCAGGACCTCCAGATGTTGCATGTAGTTAAGTGGCCATGCAGTAGCATTGGCTAAAACAAAGGGCACATCTCTACATTCTTCCATGTATAAACAATTGGACACAAACTATCACATATTTTCTGTACTCATTTAGAGAAATTTTATACTAGTCACTGATAATTAAATACTGTTTGTACAAATATGAAAAGTGTAATGTAATTTGGAAGTGGTTTGGGAGTGAAAATAAAACCTTAAAGATTTAATTTTTTAATTGCAAAGAACGGAAGGATGAGTGAGCCCCCCTGACATCATCAGCTAATCACAGCCCTGAAAAGGACAAGCATCAAAATGCATTCTCCTTCTTGTATGAATATTCCAACAAATGTTAAATTCAAATTCCTTAGCTGGTGACCCAAGGTAAAAGGAGATAGAAGTCATCAGACACACACACAGTGACGCGAGCTCCCATGTGTTTGTGAAGACAGTGGTTTACTAAATAGGGCTTTAATCCGAAAATGTGCACATTTGTGGAAATTTATACATACTGACACACAGGCTTGTTGAGATAGTCGGTGATTCCGGTAATACACGGTGTTCAACCACCTACCGATTACACCACTTGCACACCGCCACACCGTCCCCCAGCGTCGTTTTGAATTTTTTATAGTAATTTAGTTCAGATTTAACCCCATTGCAATTTTAAACCGTTTTTTTTGTAATAAATGTGAAAAATAAACTTATCTAACGTGAAGAGGTTTCTATTTTTTATTATTTTCATATTTATGTTTGCATTCAAATCATTAATGCTGACATTTAAAACCATCACAAACTTTGCACCCTCATACTTTAACTCTCTTCTACACACCTACAACCCATCCAGAACCCTATGCTCAGTGAATGAACGTCGACTGGTGGTACCCTCACAGAACAGCACTAAATCTCTCTCTCGTTCTTTCTTCTTCTCTGTTCCCTGCTTGTGGAATAATCTCCCTAACACAATCCGTTCTGCCACATCCCTCACCTCCTTTAAGAAACAGCTAAAAACACACCTCTTCCACAAACACCTGACAACATTAAAAAAAAACTTCTTTCCTCTACAGGTACTTATCTAGCACTGCAAAACATTGTAAACTTAGGAAAGCACTTCATTCGTACCATTGTTGCCGCTTTTGATGTGTCGCTTCATTGTCTCCTAATATTTGTAAGTCACTTTGGATAAAAGCGTCAGCTAAATACCTAAATGTAAATGGTGTGTGCAGTGATTATTCGTTTTGTAATAAAGTTCTGTTTAATATAAGTGAATGTCATTGTACCGTTTAGCTGCTTGTTTTTTTTTTTAAATTAAAAATGCAATTGCAGCACCCAAATTACCCTAATTCAAAAGTTGAAGTAAAATGCGATGTGTGCCCAGCTGCATCTCCGACCACTTCACAGCAAGCCATGCCCATCGCCGGTGTCACCGGTATTACCGGTGTTTTTACATGTCTATTAACTGGTGGGAAAATTTTACCACCGTCACATCCCTAGTTTACTTAATATTTCTTGAAAAATACCCATTTCTTAACTTTCTATTAAATGATGCGATATGGGGAGTTTGAACTTCCGTTAAACTTTGCCCGTTTCGTCCATGATTGCTGCTATGAGCATATTAACAGGTTAATTGTGTTGTGTTTATGTGAATGTCTGATTTACTTGTTCAGTGTGTGTGTGCGCGCTTGTGTTCAGTGTGTGTGTGTGTGTTCAGTGCATGTGTATGTGTGTTTTGTGCATGTGCGTTGTGTATGTATGTACAGTTGTGGACAAAAATATTGGCACCCTTGGTAAATATGAGCAAAGACAGTTCTACAAATAAAACTGCATTGTTTTCTCCTTTTACAACGTTTTAAAGCAAAACTATTGAAAGTGGGGGAAAGTCACATCAAGATTTTTTTTTCTTAAATGCATGTTGGACACAATTACAGGCACCCTTTCATTTAATGCTTTTTACTACCTGAAAACAAAAGAGTCTTCTTTTATTACGTCTAATGAGGCTGAACCATTAATGGCAAGTGATATTAGGCCATTCCTCCATACAGCATTTCCCCAGATCATTCAAATGTTGGTGTTTCTCCTCTTTAGTTTACCACAATAATTCTATAGGGTTCAGTTCAGAAAACGGGTGGCTATGGCAGAACCTTGATTTTGTATTCAGTGGTCCATTTTTGTGATGATTTTGATGTTTGTTTTTAACCAACGTGCTCATGGAAGATCAAACCACTGCCTATTATATGATCTAGTAGAGGAAGTCAGGTTTTAATTTTATTTTCTTTTGGTATTTAATAGAATCTGTGATGCTACGTATGTAACAAGATGCTCAGGACCTCTGCTATAAAAGTAGATACACAACAATAAATATCTGGCTGTTTATTTAACTGTGGACATGGGGCACTTTTTCCATTTGTGCACCCAACCTGTCTTGTGTTCTTGCTGACAAAAAAACCCCACAACTTTATGTATTTGCATCTACATGCCTGTTTTGTGTACCCGTGTTTGTGTGTTTGTGCGTGTGTGCCTGTGTTTTGTGCAGTGTGTGTCTTTTGCATCTTGAACATTCACATAGTAAAGTTTAAGGACAAACTTTATGTTGGCTTGAGACAGCCAGCTTGGTCTGAAAAGTTAAAAAGTAGTTTGAAAAGTAGTTTTGAAGTTTAAAAGATTATAGTTTAAAAAATATCTTTGTGCAAACACGATTTAGCATGATGGTAACATTATGAAAGCACGTTATAACATATTGCTAACGTGATTTAGCATGACGCTAGCGCGTTTTGACATGACGCTAGCGCGTTTTGACATGACGCTAGCGCGTTTTGACATGACGCTAGCGCGTTTTGACATGACTCTAGCGCGTTTTGACATGACTCTAGCGCGTTTTGACATGACTCTAGCGCGTTTTGACATGACTCTAGCGCGTTTTGACATGACTCTAGCGCCGCTTTTGACATGACTCTTTTGACATGACTCTAGCGTGTTTTGACATGACTCTAGCGTGCTTTTGACGCGACTCTAGCTGCTTTTGACATGACTCTAGCGCTTTTGACATGACTCTAGCGCTTTTGACATGACTCTAGCTGCTTTGCGTGACTTTTTGACATGACTCTAGCTGTTTTGACATGACTCTTTTTGACATGACTCTAGCGTGTTTTGACATGACTCTAGCTGCTTTTGACATGACTCTAGCGCTTTTGACATGACTCTAAATAAGCTGTTTGACATGACTCTAGCGCTTTGACATGACTTAGCGCCGCTTTTGACATGACTCTAGCGCCGCTTTGACATGACTCTAGCGTGTTTGACATGACTCTGCTTTGACATGTTTTTGACATGACTCTAGCGTGTTTTGACATGACTCTAGCGCGTTTTGACATGACTCTAGGCTGGTTTTGACATGACTCTAGCTGCTTTGACATGACTCTAGCGTGTTTTGACATGACTCTAGCTGCGTGTTTGACATGACTCTAAGCTGGCTTTTGACATGACTCTAGCGTTTGTTTTGACTCTTAGCTGCGGTTTTGACATGACTCTAGCGACATGACTCTAGCTGCCGCTTTTGACATGACTCTTTGACATGACTCTAGCGCTTTTGACATGACTCTAGCTGCTTTTGACATGACTCTAGCTGCTTTTGACATGACTCTAGCTGTTTGACGCCGCTTTGACATGACTCTAGCGTGTTTTGACATGACTCTAGCGTGTTTTGACATGACTCTAGCGTGTTTTGACATGACTCTAGCGTGTTTTGACATGACGCTAGCGTGTTTTGACATGACGCTAGCGTGTTTTGACATGACGCTAGCGTGTTTTGACATGACGCTAGCGTGTTTTGACATGACGCTAGCGTGTTTTGACATGACGCTAGCGTGTTTGACATGACGCTGGCGTGTGCGATGACGCTTTAGCGTGTTTTGACATGACGCTAGCGTGTTTTGACATGACGCTAGCGTGTTTTGACATGACGCTAGCGTGTTTTGACATGACGCTAGCGTGTTTTGACATGACGCTAGCATGTTCTAACAAAGCTAACATGTTCTAACATGTTTTAACATTAAGCCAACATGATGTAACATGAAGCTAAAATGATTTACCATGTTTTAACATGAAACTAACATGATTAACAATGTTTTAGCATTAGGCTAGCATGATTGAACATGAAGCTAACATGTTTTAGCATGAAGCTAGCATGATTTATCATTAAGCTAACATGATTTAACATAAACCTAACATTGTTTTAACATGAAGCAAACATGATTTACCATGAAGCTATAACATTGCTATGCAAAGATATCCATCTAGGCCATTTATAATGACAGTCTATAAGATCGGTTGCTAGGATGCTCTAAATGGTTTCTAGGGCGTGGCTTGATAGCTTTATAAGGCCTTCTTGTAAGACTGATTGCTTGCCTTGGTTGAGTAAAATAGGTCACCCCCATGTCTCTATGACACACTGATGTAAAGATAATCCATCTGGGCTGTTTTATAATGGCAGTCTATGGGCCATTATAAGTCTATGGGAAATTTCAGATGGCTCTTACGCCCCAGGGGTACAACATACACCCCATTGTGAGGTATGTTCTCACAGAGTCTGCCAGCCTCATCAAATGTGGTAACACCCACATCGTTTCTACAAAAATCTCACTCAAAGCTATGACCTGTCAAAGTTTGTCGCAATGTTAATGGGGTTGATGGTTCCGCAGGCGGAACCACTTGCATTTTTTTCAGATAGCAGCACAAAGAACTTAAAATACTGTCATTAATGATTGTACACATAAATGTGATACATCTTTAAAATCTGTAAAGGGTCTATTTTTATTTGTGTATACTCACAATAACAACAAATTGTTGTGCTTTCATAAAATTAAGAAAGTAAGCAGTGTGCATCTTCAGCAATCTCTGCCTCCTCCAGCATCTTCCTAAAAAGCATCATACAAAACAAAACAAAACAAAACTCAGCGAATTCTTATCATAGAAACGTAAAACATCTGTCTAAAGAAAGCTTAAAATGTCTTCTTTTCAATAAACAGACTCGACCTGAAAACTAATTTTCTCTGATTGCGTAATACGCATAAAAGTAAAGAGAGGTACAGTTTTACAAATCTCAGCTCATTATCTGTAATGTGATCCCACCCATTTGCGGGGGCACTACTCATACGGTTGTCATCACATGAGCATGTTCACCTTTTCAGTTGCAGAGGATGCGTTTTCAAAAATGGCACATAACTGTGTGCTCAAAAATGTGCCTCTGACACTTATTATTTATATTTAGATGAATGTGCCCTACTTAAACTACAAATAAAACATTTAATCTTTAAATCTCCTCACATTTCTCTCTCTGATAGGCCCATTAGGGGTTGGGTCTTTGTCTCCCAGGTGTGAAACGTATCAACACTGACACGCCCTCGCATATGGCCTTTGACAAAAATCTCTTTTACAGAAGTAAAATCAATATAGTGTTTTAGGTAAATAAAAGGGCAGAATCATTTTCACATCTTTTTGTAGCAAACCCTCTAGTCTACAAGATCCAGTAACGAAAAGTCTTGTGAACATGTTTAAGTGTGTGTTTTTTTTCAATGACTTAATTTTATACTGTTTACTAACCACGCATAAACATGGTTTTCTCAAAAACACATACATATTGCTTATATATTACTGTAGCACAGTTTGTGCTTAACACAGTGATGTGTGACTTCAACCATTAATGTGTTTATTAGACACTGAAAAAAAGCACAAATGTCAGGGCATGTCAAAACTTCCCCAGGGTCCCACAACACCCTCAGACCCCAGAGGGTTAAGTCTTTGGGAATTTTTGCCTAAATATTTGTCCGCCCTATGAACATCCAAGATTTAGCAAAATAAAATATAAATTATGTAACATTTTAGGTCCCGCGTTTATGTAACAGGGCAGTTGTGGCCTAGTGTTTAGAGAGTTGTGGATTTGTAGGACTTGTGACCAGAAGGTTGCCAGTTTGAATCTCAGTACCAGCAGGAAACAACTGAGGTGCCCTTGAGCAAGACACCTTACGCCCAATTGCTCCCAGTGTGCTTTCGAAGTCTGCTAGATTAAAAAATGTAAATGTATCTAACCATATTGTATAGTCTTGGGCCAATAGTCTGTGTTGCCGGTCTTTTAGGAGCGATTTACACAGAAAACGCAAGACACAGAACTCAGGAGTGGTTTAAAAAAGCGCAAAATGCGAATGTCTCGAGGCTCACTTTTGAGATGTGACGCATTAGCAGAAATAACAGAAATAGCCAAACAACAGTATATATAATGCTGACATGGACGAAAATAATCGCATTGACAATGGCATTGGACCTTATGATAAAGCCACTATGAGACATCATCATCATTTCAATGGAAATGTAGAGCATACGAATAGAAAAACGTTTGCTGTGTGAACCGGCGTTCTGTGTTTGGTTGTCCACAGATTACAGTAATTTCCCAGCGCCCCAAACACCCATCGCTTTGCATTCTAAAATCTATTCAGTTTAATTGGACAGCAGAGTGTGACAGCGAGGCGCATCTGCTCACAGCAGTAGTGTCATTGGTCTTAATTTGTTTTGTTAATGAAAATGATGTGTGTAACATGAGCAAATTTGTCATTTTATTGTTATTACATTTTTTTAAAAATAATAATAAATTATACATTCGTTTTACATTCGGGTAATGTCCTTATCCACCTCATTCGTTTTGTTAAT
Organism: Beaufortia kweichowensis; assembly: GCA_019155185.1. NCBI lineage: Eukaryota > Metazoa > Chordata > Actinopteri > Cypriniformes > Gastromyzontidae > Beaufortia > Beaufortia kweichowensis. Next base: position 13,083,194 of record CM032803.1, on the reverse strand, counting down.
GAACATTTTATGTTTTTTAAGTTGTACTAATTTATTGCTGTTGTGTTTTTCATTAAAAATAATAATGAATCAGTTTTTTATCAAAAACAAATTTTTAAACAAACGATCCTATTAAACATTAACGTTACATGCATTACTTTATAACAATGACAGCATTTATAACTAGGAACTGTTTTGGGGCACTTGGATACATTTTTCCCGGTGCAGGCAAGTATCTTACAAACAGCCAAAAGTCCACTTCCTGTGTCTGACTAACGATTCACACCTCGTCTCCTCCCCCTGTACTGATAAACGAGCAGAGCATCTGAACACTGAAGACTGACCTACTGAAAACGGAGAAGTTGAAAATGAACAACAGATGGACAAATGGCTCGATAGCACCACATCGCCCTCGCACTGTGTTTTACGTACATGTATGATATTTGGTGGGCTCATGTATCATCCCAAGATACACAAAAAAAAGTATCTTGGAGCCAAACCCTAAACACAACAGGAAGTCAGCAATTTTGAATTTTTGTTCAGTTTTTGCCATTTTTAGGTGTCAAACGTTAGTCCGTCTCATCTAAAGCAGTTTGCAATGGGTTAATTGCGAAGATGAAGTGAAGGACGTGTCCAATGTCTAATAGACTGGCAACAAGAAGTGACATGCATTACATTGTGATGAAGTACTCACAGAGGTTTAAACAGATCAACATCAAATTTGGCTAGGCTAATCTAATGGCCTTTGAGATGTAAAATTGGGAAGATATTGGTATATAATAATACCAACATGAAAATGTGCCATCATCTCTAAATTATTCTAGAAACATGTTAAACCATGCTAGCACTACTAAGTTAAATGCCCAACAAAACAGTAAGTATTAATACCACAAAACAGGAAGTTTTTTTAACTCAGGCCTACAATATCCAATTTCACAGGCATACAATGCCCGAACTTCACGTTTGTAAAATACTGGTGCCTGAAGACTACATGACAATTTTAAGTAACAGTCATAGTGCCACCCGCTGGCAACAGGAAGTGGCATGCATTAAACAGTAATGTGCTCCCAGACACACATTAAAATACGCCATCAAGTGCCAAAGATGCTAAGAACCTCTAATCTGCACAAACCTCATGTTTGATAAAAGTCCTGGCATGAATACAGGGATTAAAATCAGTGTTTCCCCTAGGTTTACAGCTTCGGCGGGGGTTGGTTGGGGAAAATGACACGCGCGCTGTTCTGAACGTCATCACGTGCGCAGAGCGGCCTGCATAGCGTATTAAATATCTCTTGTCTTATTTATTCAGCAGATTGTCCTGACTAAAAACATTTTAAACACAAATATGTAAATAGTGAGCTGCATGTAATTCATTAATATAAACTTGTTAATGAAATTACAGGTTTCAGTTACCCGTCATGTAATTACCACAATATATTATGAATAAGTTAGGCCGTACGTAATTGGTATGTCATGTCTTAGATGAGAACCCTGCTGTCACATTTATTTATGTATGTATTTAGTTATTTACCAAGATCAGTCTTGTACAACAATGGGGAGTATTTCCCCTCTGACAGCCAAACTGGATCAAAACCTGTCATTCGGTGATGACTGGACATTTGATGCTTGTCAGGGGCAGCACTTCGAGCTAGGGATGGGTATCGTTAAGGTTTTAACGGTATTACTACTTTTATCGATACCACTTATCGATCCGGTACTTTAACGGTACTCTTATCTGTACTTTTTGTTGTGTTTTTAATAAAAACAAAAACAAATTGAGAACAGAATTAACACTTTATTTTTAAATGTAAAATAAAATAATTATCTATAGCCTAACAAACAGCAATGTTTGAGCAAATATATATTATACAAACAAAATAAATCAAATAAATAATTTATTTTGTAAAATAATGTCCAGTGCTTTAAAGCAACACAGTTGGGGCAGGTAGACTGCAAAAGAACTGGGCTTAAAAGTTATACATGTTTGGAACGACTTGCAATGTACACTACAAAATGTAAGTGTATGTATTTCATCACTACAAATTCATTATTAGGTCATTTCTACTTTATCATTTCTTAATAAGCATAGTTTATTCTTATTCATCTATTTGTAAATGCAGTACTGTAAAGGCATTTTAATGTCTATGATTTATTTAGCTTACAGAAAAAATAATGAGGTTATTCATAATTTAACTGAACGTGATATATTTATTAAATTATTAAATACTAATTTAGAGAGACCATAGGATGCTTATGTCGTTGTTATTTGGGAAGACTGCTATATTTACCTGAGGAGGTGGATGATGAACTAACTAGGCAGTCGAAAACTTTGCAATTCTCTGTCCGCACATGATGAACTTTTGAAAGATGTTTTGACGAATTGCTTGTGTTTCCGCCCTTACAAGTTAAAATCTTGTTGCACGTGTTGTAACGATCATTGTCTGCATCCACTCGAGTGAAATGTAAACATACTTTACACCGTTTGGTTCTCTCCGCCATCCACTCTATTAAAGCGAAAGCTTTTGTGTTGTGTAAAAGCTCTTGCCACAAGCACTCAGTGTACTCAGGGACAGACAGGGACATTTCATGATGGATAAAAATGCAGGTAAATGTCTAATGTCTAAATAGGCTATTATCGTAAATTAGAAATGGTTGGACAGTTAAAATGCATAAGATAACGCTTTTATTTAGCATTAATAAACAGGACATGTATTTTCTTAATTTCTCCAGTACCGAAAGCAGAACCGGAGAAGCGTCAGAGCTTATTGATACTTCGGTCTTTCATAATTTAGCACCGGGCTAGTTTAATACCGGTTTCGGTACCCATCCCTACTTCGAGCAGGAGAGCTACTCCGGCTGCTACTTTCAGTAGAGCAAGTGTTGCCATCCTCAGTTGTTCCCTGTGAGTACGCCGTGCGCACTCATTGGGATAATTGTAAACGCGCAAACACAGACAAAGACATGCCATCGTGGAAATAAGATAAATAACATAATACTCAAGGGCTATTTAGTTTGTTTAATAAAATAACAAATTGTAATCTGGCGCTATAAAGAAAATCTAATTTACTTGACCTTCAAGGGGGGCGGGGTGAGCCGTTAGGGGGGCGGAGCGCCCCCCTTATATAATGGTAGGGGAAACACTGAAAGTGAAAAAATTATAAAACATTTCAGGCCAAGTCATTCTTTTAACCAACACTTCATTTAAATAGTGGAGACCAGGGCTTAATATTAACTTTTTTCTCACCAGCCACAGTGGATAGTGGTTTTCCAAAGTTACTAGCCATTCAGCATTTTTACTGGCCACAATTTTGGTGTTGGGATTGGGAAAATACATTTTATATGATTGAAGTTGTCCTTGGCATGCTAAAATTTACTTGATTACTTGAATTAAAACGACAGTGTATTGGTTATGCCCAAAATTAAAATTAATTAAAACAAAAAGTAACAATATTACCATTAAGGGGCCGAATCCACCGCGTTAAACTTTTTTGTAATACCTACAAAAAAGTATTTTGGAACAAAATCTGAAACCCAACACGAAATCAGCTATTTTGAATTTTCTTAGCAAAATGTAGTTTTTTTGCCATTTGCAGACATTGTACTTAAACTGATCTGAACTTAAATCAGATCAACATCATATTTGGTTAATCTTATCTAAAAGCCTGTGCAATGTTAAATTGTGAAGATCCAGAGTTTTCGCTGAAGGGTGTGTTCATGGCCGACTGAAAAATTTCTATGTTTTGACATGAAACAGGAAGTTGAACTCGGGCATACAACTTCTGAAGACTGAAGACATCTACTTAACAATATTCAGCTATAGTCACAGCACCACCTGCTGGCAACAGAAAATGCCATGCATTAAATTGTGATGAACTACTCGTTGAGATTTAACCAGATCAAAATTACATTTCATCAGGCTAATCTAAAGGCCTTTAAGATGTTAAATTGGGAAGATCTTGAGTTTTTGCTAAAGGGCATGTATGTGGTGGCCTGACAAATTTCAATGTTTCGCCATGCGAAAGTTGTTGGAAGTTGTTGTAACTCAGGCATACAATATCCAACCTGCCTTAAACTTCAAGTTTGATAAAAAATATTGGCCAGGCCACATCCACATGACAAGTTACAGTCATAGTGCCACCTGCTGGGCAACAGCAAATGGCATGCAAGGTTTACCGGAGGAGATTTGTCATGTTCCGTGATTTTCATCCTGTGCGAATCTGCCTTTCTCTCTTTGTGTGCGAATTTACTCTTTCTCACAAGATTTCTGTTTAAAAAAAAAATCCAGTACCTACCAAGTACCTACCATCATCAAATAAGAAGCAACTAATCGCTTTTTTGATGGTTTAGTGTGTTGCTTGAGTACTCTTTAAAATGATCACTGTCTAGGATCTTGAAAGTGACATTGAGATATTGCTATATTATCTGCCCTGTTTCTTGGAAAAAAACTTTCCCAAGTTGTCTTATTACAGTTAGGTTACAAATTAGCCATTTCCTTATTAATTATGATTTTCTGTTGCAGTGTGTCGGATCAGTGTGATCAGTACTGATCCTCAGAACCCTGCACCTCTTGGGTCTTTATCTGACACACCATTTCTGACCCCAAGGCTCTCTGCTAACTCAACTCAGTTTTGTGTGTAAAGTGCTTTTTACAGATTTTATTGTTACAAAGCAGCTGTACAGGAAACATTAACTATATTAACATATAAACTGAACACACCAAGACGATAAACAGACAATCTTAAGTGTTGTACCTCATATGCAAATTGATTCCATTGATTCCATCCATTAATAAGGAGGTGACAAATTACATGACTTTTCAAGCACTCTAAAGTCATCAAAAATGTATTTAAGACCTAGGTGGAACTATAGAGCCAGTAAGGACTAACTCTGCAGAATTGTGCAATCAATCCAAACAGTGTCTTAAGTGAAATGTCTGTGTGCAATTTCATAACTGTTCAGGAATCATAAGCCTGACATCTGACATTTAACATATAAAAAGCAGGCGATCATAAAATAAGAAAATCATGGTAAAACAAAAGAAAACTCTGAACAGCTCAAGGGGTTCACAAACTTTCAAGCAGCACTGTATGTGTCACACATGCTACTTCAGACTGTGTGAAGAAAAAAAAAATTACACTTGTAGCACATGTGCGATAAGGCTTTGCATGTGCGTATGACAGAGGCACTTGTTTGTGTGTGTAAGGTTAAACAATGGATCGCTGCCATTTCACTTTGTAGTAGTTTACTTTGCTATTTAAACTCATTAAACTACATTTTCCAGCTGAGTTGAGTCCATAATACAGCCCTGTCTGCAAAGTGGAATCCAGGTGTAAGACGTGATATGGACTAATGTCAGTAATTATTTGTCTGCTGTTTAAATGCGTCATCTGCTTGTTCTGCGTGTCTCTGAATGAATGTGTTTCGCGGTTTAATGGACTACATGCTTGTGGATTTGGTATATGACCATATATGAGTATGTGAACATGTGAATAAGTTTAATTTCACCGCTTCATATGAGAGAAAGCGCAGGCATGCATTGGAAGTCAATCACTTTCAAAATACAAGTCTGGTTAATTTTAACATGTAGATGAAAAAACACTGACATAATATTCACTTTACTAAACTGTTTTAGATTCTGATGTTCTGTAATATTAATTAATACAAAGTAAGCTGTACTAAATAATATACTTTAATATTTTATATGGTCAAGTTTAAAAACATTATAGTACCTAGGAATGAAAATATTACTATTTTACTACAGTTTACTATAGTAAATACCACAGTATACTACAGTATTATTTCAAATACATTATGGCATGCATAGCCAGATACCAGCTTCTGACAGCGTTCCTGAGGAATCTTAGTCCATTCCTTATGAGCAATAGCCTCCAGTTCAGTAATATTCTAGGATTTGCGTACTGCAAATGCCACCAGAGATTTTTATTTCAGTGTTTTATTTCAATGCGCAGAAATGTTACACTGCGCAAGTGATAAGATCTACAGCGCTTCCAGTGACTCTACTTTTTTGCATGAGCCACCACACGCAAGTTTAGGGACGATCTCTATGAACACTATATTGTTAATGGATTAGGATACACAAGTATATTATCAAAATATAGAGAGTGTGTCTGTCCCCCGGACTAGCAATTAAAAAAAAACTGTGCAAACCCTGTAAGAGTAATTTAATAAATGTTTAACAAATGAAAAACAAACAAAATGTAGATAACAATTAATACGCCTTGGTATGCTAAATATTAGATCTCTCATTAATAAAGCACTTTTGTTAATGATATGATCACAGATCATAAATTAGATGTGCTTTGTCTAACAGAAACATGGCTGAAACCAGATGATTATTTAACTTTGAATGAGTCTATTCCCCAAGACTACTATTATAAACATGAGCCTCATCTCTACAGTAATAACTTTAGCATTACTCAGAAGTCTAATTTTAAATATAATTCCTTTGAAACAATGGTACTTAATATTATGTCACCTAATACAACATTCTTAAAATTTCTTCTGGCAACGGTATATAGGCCACCAGGGCACAATACAGACTTTATTAAAGAATTTGGTGACTTTATATCAGAACTAGTACTGGCCGTAGATAAAGTTCTTGTCATTGGTGATTTTAATATCCATGTAGATAATGACTCTGACGTTTTGGGACTGGCTTTTAAAGACATTCTCAACTCTGTAGGCGTTAGACAACATGTTTCAGGATACACTCACTGTCGTAATCACACTTTAGATCTAATACTGTCATATTGTATAAATGTGGAAAATGTAAAAATTTATCAGAAAAGCAAAGACATTTCAGATTACTATTTAGTATCTTGTACGCTTCATCTGCCTATAGCTACAAACCTAACTTTGCGTTATAAATACAGTAGAACAATAACTACTAGTACCAAAGACTCATTTCTCAGTAATCTGACTGAATTACCTCAATTGCATAGCATATGATAACTTGGAAGAACTTGATTATATTACAGAAAATATTAACTCTGTCTTTTCCGAAACACTAAATACGGTTGCTCCCCTGTGCTTAAAGACAATTAAAGATAACACTCCAACTCTGTGGTACAATCAGAACACGCATGCACTAAATAAAAACTGCCCGTAAAATGGAGCGCAGTTTTAAGAAAAAAAGAGAGGTATTCCGCTTAGCTTGAAAGGATAGTGCCTCAAAATTCAGAAAAGCCTTAAAAAACTGTAGATCTGTCTACTTTGCGTCATTAATACTGTAGAAGAAAATCAACGCAATTTTTTTTACTTGACTTAAAAAATAAATCGTCACCATCCTCAGATGCTGGCTATCAGCATAGTAATGATGAATTTATGAATATCTTTACAAATAAAATTTATAATATTAGAGAAAAAATTATAACTATGCAACCAGAGGCTATCTTCCCAGAACAGACAACACATTCCAGCTCTCCTACTGAGCAACTGCAATTATTCTCAACCATAGAAAAGGATGAACTGTTTAAGATAATTAAATCATTGAAATCAGCAACATGCATACTAGATCCAATCCAGAGATGCTGCCTGAAATAATAGACCCTATGCTTAGTTTTATTAACTCATGTCTAACATTAGGATATTTCCCTAGAGCCTATAAGCTGGCCGTTATTGTGCCTACTATTAATTAACCACAACTTGACCCTAGGGACTTGGTAAACTTGGTAAGACCTATATCAAATCTACCTTTCATTTCTAAAGCACTTGAAAAGGTAGTTTCATTTACATTACATTTACATTTAGGCATTTAGCTGATGCTTTTATCCAAAGTGACTTACAAATATTAGGAGTTTCATCACATGTATGCTCCTACCTCCAAAGGAATGAAACCTGTGAGGAATTCCAGTCGGGATTTAGAGCTCACCACAGTACAGAGACTGCTCTGATCAGAGTTAAAAATGATTTGCTCTTGTCATCTGATCATGACTGCATCTCATTACTTGTATTGTTAGATCCTAACGCTGCCTTTGACACCATTGATCATAGCATACTTTTAAATAGACTTAAAACTTATGTACGGAGTACCACAGGGATCAGTTCTAGGACCTCTACTCTTCATTCTGTACATGTTACCCTTAGGAGCTACAATTAAGAAACATGGAGTTAATTTTCACTGCTATGCTGACGATACTCAACTCTATATCCCCTCGAGGCCTCACGAAACACAGCAATTTACCAAAATGATGTAATGTATAGTTGACATAAAAGGCTGGATGAGTAGCAATTTTCTGTTGTTGAACTCTGACGAAACAGAGATGTTAATCATTAAGACTTAAAACTGCCACACTTAACCAACAAGAATATTATCTAACTATTGACGGGTTTTCTACCAAGCCTTCGTCATCAGCTAGGAATCTGAGTGTTTTATTCGACAGTACCCTCTCATTTGAAAGCAGTGTTGCATTTTTTTAATCTCAAAAACATATCTTAACTACGTCATATGCTGTCACTATCGAGTGCAGAAAAGTTAGTTCACGCATTCTTGATGTCTAGACTGGATTACTGCAATGCATTATTAGGTGGCTGTCCAGCTAGCCTATTACAAAAGCTCCAACTAGTTCAAAATGCAGCGGCTGGTGTTCTCACAAGAACAAAAAAGTTTGAACATATTAGCCCGGTACTGACAACAATGCACTGGTTACCCATCACGCAAAGTATTAACTTTAAGATCTTACTGACTACTTATGAGGCTTTACATGTTTTAGCTTCTCAGTACCTGAGTGAGCTCCTAATACATTACAGTCCCTCACGCCTATTACGCTCTCAGGACTCAGTTATACCTAGAATTTCTAAATCAAGTGCTGGTGATAGATCATTCTCCTATTTAGCACCTAAACTTTGGAATAGTCTTCCTAGTACTGTCCGGGAGGCAGACACACTCTCTCAGTTTAAATCTAGATTAAAGACCTATCTCTCTAACACAACATACACATAGTCCAACAGTTTATAACACAAAAAAGGGATTGCTAGGCTGCATTAATTAGGCCAACCGGAACCGTGAACACTTCCCTAACAATCTGATGTACTTGTTGCATATAACGGTGTGGAACAGTATTTTGCTCTCAGTTTGTTCCTCTCTTATTATTCCAATATTGTATCCAGTCCATACCCTGACCTGACATAGGATCTGTCAGAAGGAGGCGGCGAACCCCAGGAGAACCTGCACTCATTTTAACTAATGCTAATGCTAGCTATTAATGATAATGCTAAACGGTATTTATGTTAATCTATTTATCTGTTTTACTGTAACTAATTAACTACTTTTCTGTCTATGTTAGCAGTCTGATGTTATAGCTGCACTCAGTCAACTCGGTCATCCCCGGCTAAACAATCCTTTACTGTATAATATTGGCCTTATTAATTACTACCTAGTTACTACCTAGTTATTAATTACCTAGTTTAACATAAACATAAATTAATTGCATCACAACTAACACAAATCAGACAAAATCTAAATTTAGTCAAAATAATCAATCCTAATTACATTCAGTGCTGAATATCGGCCACATTAGCTGTAAGCCGGTTTTAACACTAACACAATTTATAAAAATAAAAAAATCCAGACCAACTCAAAATTCAGACCTACATAGCTTCAAATTTTAATAAATTTAGTACATTGCTTTAAATCAAATATTGTTTATCAAATTACTGATGTCAGAGGAGAAATGACCCTCCAAGTGAGCATGGGTTCTCCCAAGGTTTTTTTCTCCATATATAAATTCATGAATCTCGACCAACGTCAGGTAAACTTTATCGAGGTCTATCTATGTATATCTGTATCAATATATCTATATATTTATATCAATAATTTTAGATACATTTAAAATAATCCATATACCAGGAAAACTATGGTACATTTACTTTCTCACATTCTAAACTTGAAACAAATGTGTGGAAATCATCAAACAAGCTTGTTAGACCTCATTGTATAAGATGGTAACCTAACCCTAACCCTTTGGCCTTTTTGACACCTAGACATGCGCCAAGATAAATGCTTGTAAAACAGTCATTTTGCTTGTATCAGGCTTAAATAAAATAACAAGACTTATGGCTTTAGCTTATTGCTATTTGTTTATTTTTTCCATAATAGCTAAACAAAGGAAATACTTTACAAAGAAACAAAGAAAATCTCGCCACTGATTTTAAGCTTTTATATCTCTGTATTGGTAATAGCTGGAGTATTTCTGCATTTCTCATAGTAAACTTTAAAGTGGTATCTTTCTAAAAAAAATACCTTGGTTATGTTTGTAGTCAAAAGGGTTGATGAGCAGCAACATTTTTATTTTATGTGTCATTTCACACTACCTTGCCAGAATGGGGGAGATTCGTGAATAATTTTTCCACCCAATGTAAAGTTAACTTCGTTTCGTGGCTGTTGAAGCGTTTTTCTTATGCACTTCCACATATCTACATGCACTTTTGTTTCTTTGCATGTTAATTTAAGTCATTATGTTTGATTCATGAGTGCTTAAAATCAGTGTTTATGCACAAAGTCACACAATTTCATTTCAGTAAATTTTTCAGTAAAAACAAAAAAACAAAGCTTGACATGGTTTATATGAATGGGTCATTGTGCTGCGCCCTCTTGTGGGCCCTCTGGGGACACACAAAGACTAGCTGAAACATTTTAAGACTTGACAACACATTTAAAGACTGGTACTTTGGACTGAATTTCGCAGATTTTAGTCTTTGACAATCGTATAAGAGCACAACAAATGAGTCGGGCAATACCACGACCGCACGAGATCAAAACAAACATGGAATCAAAGAGACGGCTAGCACTACTTGTGTCCATTTTTGTACTTTTGAGCTGACAGCTTTTTTGGCCGCCATTCATCAGCCTGTCTGTATCAGTGTACCTGTATCATTTTTCTTTTGTGGTGGATAATTCATTTTCCCACACCACAAAAAAACACTACACATATGGCAGTCTAACAGATTAGTCTCCTAGTGTGGTGAACATCTTGCCTCTCATTTTCATTTTAGCAGCAGTGGTTTGCAGGAAATAAAAATACGACTCTGAAGGTGGTTGCACACCGGACGCGAAAGCGCTGCGTCTAGGACAAATTGAGTATGGAGGTTGATATGAAAATGCCGTGACATGGAAAAATGAAAGATTATACAAAGAAACATTTATTTTAAACAAAGTTTTTTCCTGGTAAACTATTAACATAAGACTATAATGTTGTAGCCTATAATGTGATTTAATGTTAAAACTATGTTTTAACTATTGCTCTCTGTGTTGCAGCAGGATTCAGAACAGCGTCCTGAGTGATTTTTCTGTCATTAATGAGTCAACAGTTCCCTGCCAATGACAGCAGATGGTGCTCTTAAACATCATCTAAAAGAGTACCGCATATCTGGATGCCCTTTACCGCAGTATCTGGATGCCTGTTTGGATTTTAAAATAAAATTTCCTTTTTTATAGTTAAATGTTCTAGGACCTTAGCGATCACCTTTTTTACCTTCGTCAGTTTACCTTTACTTTTTTATTTTTAGTAAGCTGCAGACTTATTTTTGGTTAAGTTAATAAGTTAACATTTGTTAGTCTGTTTTTGTAAATAAATTATATTTTAAAATATAGTTATTAATGAACCCTTTTGTTTCTTTTGGCTTCAGTCATTGTTGGAATACCTTTAAAACTGACAGCATTAACAAATTATATATCGGAATACATATTGTTATCGATCAATATTGAACAAAATTATCGAGATACATTTTTGCCATATCGCCCAGCCTAGTGCACACATTGTACAAAAATTGTGTTTAATTTTAAAAACAGACTAGCTAATGGCACAATCAGCAATGTGTAGGTGCTCATGTAGGAACTCTTGATATGAATTAGACTAGTTTAGAAATCACTTAAAATACACTAGATCTCTAATATAGACAAGCTGGTCTTAAGAACCAGCAAAATAATAAATTAAACAGGCCCCAAGCTTGAGAGTTAAATAACCATTCTGTGCCATTTTCATTGAACATGTAATGTGTAAAAGCATTTCAGTAGAGTCACAGATCTAGCACGCGCACTGCTGATGATATAGCACAGAGCAAGCTTTAAATCAGTGGGGTAAAATGCTGACCTGTCAGATAATAAGGAACTTTTGAAAGTTACAATCAAACACAAAAACACTACAGAAAGGACAATTTTTAGCAAATGCAACAAAAAAAATTCATGCTGGGTCAAATTTGTGAATACTGAAATGTCTATTTAGCAGGAATCTATATCTGTATTGATGTCTAACATTTCTAACATCTCAGACCAAGCTAAAAAAATAAATGTACAAAGAATCTATGCTCAAGGCAAATGATAAAGAACAAGACTGCACTGCAATCACAGTAAAATAACTAAACGATTATCACAATATTATCATGTTCCACAGTCTCAGTCATCCAACAATTCAAAGACAGCAATCTTCTAACAATGCATGTTTAAGCAGCAAATGTGCTTCAAACAGCCATGTTAAAATTTAGGACCCGCTGCCCCCCTTCCATCACTGACAGGTGTTGCTGCACTGGTGGCTGAAATTGGGGGGGGGGGCTGTGGGCTAAGACACATGATGTTCAATAACACAGGCAATCACAATAGCCTTACATGGCTATTGATTAGAGAGTTTGCCATAATGAGGCTTTAAAGACAAATATTTGCACTCTTTTCACTCCATATCAACGCTTTGTGGCAACGCACACAGTGTTTAAGAGGGAGAATAAATAATAAGCTGTAGTCATGTTACATATTTTTAAAAAATGGCAGAGCAGCAAAAATCACAGTCCATGACGCTCGTAGGCAAACAATGCAAAGGCTCATTTCTATAGGGTCGCAGCAAGAACGGAGCTGAGAACACAGATACACCGTGTGTTGAGTCTGCGCCAGGCTACATGAGAAACAGAGAGGGCCACAACACAAGCATGGCCATGCAAACAATGCAATTCATTCAGCTTATTTCTCCTCCTTTTCACCCCCACCCAAACATTCTCCTGCTCGCTCTGCATTTCACCCCCCACATGGTCCTTACACACACACATAAGGAAAGGGGGAAGGGTGAGTGGATGATAATACAGCTGCACCACACCCTGCTTTCTGCCTGGCCAACACACACACGCTCAAGCTGCAAGGACACACACTAGACGCACCGAAAAGGAAAATTAATGTTCGCTTTACACACCACACCCATTCACATTACTCTCACTACATTTCACAAGCTTCTAGCATTCATTCACGCAACACCAAATGTGATGCAGGTAAGATGCACATCCAAACCTTGCATCATGAAATCCACGCGCCTCGTCTTCTCTCCCCTCCTCTTCTATTGCTCTTTCTCCACCCTTTACAATCAGTGTCAGGCTGTTTTTGCCTGGCAAACACCCCTCTCCCACGTCATACACACTCAGCCCCTCCTCCACGGCACTGATCCAATCAGAGATCCTGGGTTTTAAGCACCATCCAACCAGCACAAACTTCCATGGCATTAACAAGCAGCACTTAAGTCAGTTATTGTTTTTAAAGAGACAGTGTCTTGCTCTGTCCATATCTACCATCTTAACCTCTGTCCTCTGAAGGAACACCCCCCTTCATCTGTCGCCTGAATAAATATTACCATCTGCATGAGACTACTTGCACAACTAGTTCCACGTTTTTACTCAATACGGTATCTTGATAGAAATACGATCTATTTTTAGGGTGGTCACATAATTTAAAAACATCCCTCACCTCTTTTAAGAAACAGCTAAAAACACACCTCTTCCACGATCACCTGACATCCTAAAAAAAAAAATCATTTTTCTTTCCTCTACAGGTATTTATCTAGCACTGCAAAACATTGTAAACTTAGGAAAGCACTTCTTCATACTATTGTTGCCTCTTTTGATGTGTCGCTTCATTGTCTCCTAATATTTTTGTAAGTTGCTTTGGATAAAAGCATCAGCTAAATGCCTAAATGTAAATGTCCTGTTAATGGCTTTAATGAATATTTGTGACATGATCGTGAGTTAGTCGAAATTTGCCTCTTAATATATATTACAAACATATAATCAATTCCTGAATAATAAATCAGATGCGTGTACCCTGCAGCAGTCCACCGCTGACCTTTCCAATACAGTGTCATCTCATTCACTGATGACAAAAAAAAATTAGCTTTTGTTAACTCTTATTTGTGGATTTGATAAATTTGACGTTTTCTACACTGGACAGTCTCTCAAAATAACAGAGAACAAAATAGGGTATGTTAAATGTACTTTAAATATAATAAAATGTAATAAAATAAATACAGTAACGGCTGAAAATTGATTTAGTCGACATGTAACCCAAGCGTATAACTACTTTTACACATCGCTAGCTACCGGCAAAAAATGCATTTATATATGAACATGTAATTTAGGAATTTCAAACATTTTTCAAACATTTGAACATTTATTCAAACAAAAAACTAGGGATGTGCCAGACTAGTCGTCTAAACCAGTGGTTCTCAAACTTTTTACACCAAGTACCACCTCAGAAAATATTTCTCTCTCTAAGTACCACCATAATGACCAACATTTAAATATAGTAGTGTACACTGTAAAAAATGAATCATGAAGCTTTTGAATCATGAAATTTTCATTAAAAAAAATTGATGTGATCTTTAAAAATAATGTGCATATTTTCTAAAATACGAAAAATGTTGTTCTGTGTTTCTTATAAAACATTGAGAACATTTCACTAACAAAATTAAGAAATAAAATTCACCTTTTTTTTAAGCAAACCTGTGAAATTTTTAGGCTTAATTTGAGGAACAATTTAGGCTAAAAAAATTAAGGAAAGAAAGCTCCATATTTATTTTCAGAGAATTCGTTCAATTATGTGGTTTTGATTGAGTCACCTTCATTTGAATCTCAACAACGTGATCGACGACATTTTGAAGGAGTACATGAACAGTGGCAGAGTTGAAAGGTAAGCCCCTTGTTAATCTTTACATTTATTCTGATTTCCTAAATACCTGTAAACTCACGTTATGTTCACGCTAGTTCAGGTACTTAATTTTACACTGATATAATATTTGAATCTGAACGACATGATCATTTTGGTTAAGTGACCACGTTAAGAGGTGAGCCTATTAAGAGTTAAATCTGGTGTTTTAAAATAAAGCTATCCAATGCGATGTGATTAGATGTGAAAGTAGTAACGATAGTCTGATTTCGAGCTGATAATAACTGCTCACATAAGTTACACGTGCTGAGGTAAGAATGCACGTGTTAATCGCTAAAGTTTAGCTAGATAGATTAACTAGATATTGGACAATTTTTATGACTGAACTTAAAAATTCGTTAAGAGAACTGATGTGCTCATATTCGCTTCGAATTTTAAAATGGATCAGAATTTATAGGCGTGTAACCCTTTCATGTAATTTATGCAAGTCTTTTTTGTTTTCTTTGCGTACAAAAAGTACTCTCGTAGCTTCGTAAAATTATGGTTGAACCACTGATGGCAGATGGACTATTTTGACAACGTCTTTCATACTTTTCTGGGCCTTGACAGGGTTATTTACTTGGCAGTCAATGGGACAGCCACAAAGCTCCTGGTTTTCATCCAAAATATCTTAAATTGTGTTCCAAAGACGAACAAAGCTTTTACAGGTTTGGAACAGCATGGGGATAGGGGTGGGAGAAAAAAAAAAAAAAAAAAAAATCGATGCATCAGGATTTTTTCTCTAACGATTCTCAAAGATTCAGAATCGATTCTATGTCAGAACTTGTTCATCCTGAATATAACTTTGTTAAAATAAAAACAATAAAATTAAACTTCAAGATGGGAATACTGTCAAAGAGATTCTAACTATAAACAAAGAGCATAAGAGCCTTTGTTATCTATACACATGATCTGTCAGGTTGTGTGACTGTTCCAACAATAAATTTTTATTTAAAAAATGCTAAACTTTTTTCTAAATGGCAAAAATTCAAGCAGTGTTTTAAAAATAGTTGTATTTTTTCAGACGTTAAAACTGCTGTAATAGACTGTAATAATAATTTTATATAGACTGTTTTACAAATTGTTTACCAAGTGGAACATGGAATAAAAGCATGTTTAACATCAGAAATGTATTATGTATTTATTTCATCATAATTAAAAAAATATATATTAAGTAATTTTCCTTAATACATATGAGTAAATTGTGTTTTATTTGCTTAAACTAAAAAAGCACATTCCACTAATATTTTTAAAATCATCATGTGTCAGGCTAAATAATTTAGGATTTTTTACATGATTTATTTAAGTAGATTATGCTAAAAAAAACAAGCCTTAAAAACTGCTCAAAAATAATACGTGTAATATTGTTACCATAATTTTTTAAAGTAGATAGCACATATTATTTTTTACAATGTAGTAGACCTAACTTTTCAGCTAAAGTTAAAAAACGAGGCAGTTTAAGTATATTTATATATTATAAGTATATTTATTATTGTTAAACACTGTAAATGCACAGTTTGAACATCAACACTGCACTTACATACAGGTAAATAAATAAAAAAAAATTTTAAATGTATTGAACCAAAGTTAAATAAAAACTGTACTGTACTTTAAATGTTTAAATAAAAATGAACTTAAATAAAGATCAAATTCAAATGTGTTGTACTTAAATCTCTTTGGCTAAAGGTAGACGCAGTTGTTCCCCAATTGTGTGCAGCTTACCAGCTTTGGTGATCCGGAGGCTGGCACGATATGACGCTTCCTGTGCTTTGATTATGGGTGTACCACAGGATTGAATGGTGGACTTTGAATGTTTCAGTTCATCACGTTTTAAAAAAAAAAAAAAAACCCCACTGGTTTGTCCTTAAGTGCCGTGTGTTTGGTTGTTAGATATCGTTTGAGATGCGATGGTTTCATACATTCATTGCTAAGAACTTTGCCACATAAAACACATTGCGGCCTGGGCTCGTTCTCTCTCACGCTACAAATAAATCCAAATTTGATGTAGTTCAAGTCATAATTTCTCACTGTTTTGTACCGTTTGCTGCTGCTAGCAGATGCCCCGGGGACATCACCGGCGCTATCAAAGCCACTGTTAGCACCTGTGCTCGGTTCACTTCTGTCCTCTTCATTTCTTGTGCTTGACACTTTCTCCTCCTGATCCACACTTCTCTTACCAGATTGAAGCCACGATAGCAGTTTCGTTGAACTTTTCATAATTTATCCACCTCCACCCTCTTCCCATCACAGCCAATTCATATTTAATTCAGCGATTCCTCTGTGTACCACTAGTGGGAGCCTGCGTACCACTAGTGGTACACGTACCACACTTTGAGAATCACTGGTCTAAACGATACAGCTGCTAATAATCGACTTAATAAAGTTTAATAAATGTGTTAGCCAACATTGAACAAATGCTTTTCATGACATAAAAAGATGAAAAAAAAAAATCATAAAGCACCATATAAACTAAAATATAAAATCTGTTTTAGATGTATTTGGGGCACATTAGTGTATATATTCAAAGAGTATAGAAACCAAAGTTTCGCTTCTTGGGTTCTATAGTCTGCGCTGCAGTCCCATGGCGTCTTCTGTTGCTAAGCCACTATATGATATGTGCTCTCCATGATGGGCAATGTTTTTTAGCGGATTGGTTGGTTCTTGTCATATGAGCTGCGGTGTGCACTAGGGCTGGGCGATATATCACATGCGATTGTCACGCGCATTTCGTTAGTAAAGCCAGTTCCCCGATTACCGCTAAATCGGCATCACCTGCTTTCAAATGGAGCGGCATTTAATAGACAGAGTCGTAGTTCACTGACAAGCTATGCAATATCGCGTTCATTATCGAGGGCGATTCATCTGCGATAATGAACGCGATATTGCGTAGCTTGTCAGTTTTTTGACAACGTATTACCTACACAAAAACAAGTAAATCAACTAATGGCCAAGACCGCAGACCTCACTCTCTCTCAGCCTCACGCTCTCTGCGCATAACGGTTTAAATGAACAAACAAATTTTGAGTGCTGATCAAGAGTTTTGTGCAAATTTAAGGTCGCAACTCTTGTCTCAAATATAGCAGGCTTCATTCAGTGATTGAAACAAATATTATTAATATTAATTGAAGTTTTAAAGCATATTGAACGCTCCGAGCGAGCTGTGGTAAACATGGAACTTTTCCTTGACATGAAACGGTAAATAATCAAACCAGTGGAAGCAGTGCATTTATCCTTTATTCATGCAATATCTATTCAGTCAGTACAGCAGCCTACACTGTAAAAAAAATATGTTGTTTTTACGGTGAAATACCGGCAGCTGCAGTTGCCAGTAACTCTCCGTTAAAAATATAGGAAGCCTGTATATAATTTAGCAGTTAATAACTGTGAGAAACATGGTGGCAAACTTTTATGAGTTATACAAATGTTTTGTATATTTTACAGTTTTTAACCATATATATTACAGCACAGTTTTATGTATTTTACAATTTTTATCCCTTTATTTCTTTAACTGGTATACATGATAAAACTGTTATAATTTTGCTTTGTGTCTTTAAATTTACTCAAGTTTACCACCATAATACAAGTAGTAAAATGGATGGCAACATGACGAAGCAGAGTTCATCACAAATGGCCTTTCCATATAAAATATTATTACCACTATAGAAATGGCGCCCAGTGTCATGCATACAAACACAAATCACAATTAGGGTAAAACATGTGACAATTAAAAAATGCTATAAACATTGACTAAACAACATTAAATGAAACCTAAAACACTCTAATATACACATCCGGTAATAAATATTAGAAGAAACATTACTTTTTGAAAGGAAATATTAACAAATGTAAAGAGTCGCGCAGGGAATTATGGGAATGTCCTTTAACAGTTTTTCACCGTAAATTTGAGTGTAACTTGTATTTTTAAATTACAAAAACATAATTTTAACATTATTTTACTGTAAAAGTGCACGTATAACCTTGTTGAATATTTTCCAGATTTTCACTGTAAAATATATGGTAATTCAAACCATTTGCTTTTAAAAACCTTACATTTTACATCATTTAACAGTATAATTAAATGTAATGTTTTGTTAAATCTTTTACAGTATTTTACTCTATATGTAAAGGTTTTTCACTAGTAATCAATTAACAGGTCTTTACTGTAGCATTTTTACATTATTTTTCTGTTAAAATGACAGACATTTTTTACAGTGTACACTTAAGTAATGTTTCTGTTTAACGTTAAATAAAATGAGGCACACAATTCCGAGAAATGTGAAAACAAATAACTTTTACCCTGAGGTTCATAAAAAATAAAGTGCTATTAAACACGAAAAAGGCTACTTACATTTTTGGTGCTTGTATAAAAAAAAAAGGGGGAAAAAAACTGACTGCAATTTATTCCATTGTCTTTTTAGTGCACTGTCACCGTCGGGTCTTTGGCCTGAAGGCCTACAGGTTATTTGCCAAAAACACAAGATAGTCCACATTTAGTCCACATAGTTCCACACATTATGCCATGCTTATTTGGGTGTTGCCTCATGTTGCTAGTGGTCGAATGGTATGCTAACTGTATCTTACATAGCTTGCATACAACTTTATCTCGCGGCTCAACAATTTTACCTCCTACCGACCACAATCCAAAGTACTTCCAGACATGGCTTTTTAGATTTTGGGGGGTTAAAATCGCTTTCTCTGCTGCGGTCGAGTTGGGCTCTGCACTTTCTACCATGCAGAAAGCGTTAACTTTCATCAGTGTGACGCTGTGCCAGACAGTGCGACTCCTGTGACCTGTCCCTGAACCCTCAGGCACGCTAGCGCACCCACTCGCAAAGCAGACAGCCACGCCTCTACTACCGCGGGCGTTTTTTTCCACATTTTTATTAGAATATTAATTTTCATCTTCGAAATTCGTTTTTTTAAAACTATTCCAATATATATATATATATTCGAATTTAGAATATTCGTTGACAGCCCTAATATCCCTACAAAAAATGTGTGTTCGTCAGGTCAATTTTTTCTCAGGCACAAACTGTGTTAGTCTGTAGTTTATTTCAAACAGCACTGGTGATTCAATTACAATCAATTTTATTTTTATAGCGCTTTCCCACAAAGTTTATTGTACCAAAGCAGCTTTACAGGTATTGAAAGATAACGGTCCGTGGTCAGGGATTAAAAAAGGGAGAAAAAAAACCCTGACATGACGTTACAGTTGCAATCCGTAGTACAGTGTGATCTGTAATAAAGGACACAAAGTGCCATTGATCGCATCTATAACTCACTTTACAGTTACAGGACACAGAAAATTAGTAATTAAGAGAGGTCTAATGACTATTACTCCCCTTCACCATTCTGTGATTTTCGGTCGGTTGATGCATGTCTGCAGCAGAACTCTGTGTGAGAAACAATGATAATACGCTATTGATTACCAAACATTGTTTTCTCAAATCTCTTTGTGTTGAACTGAAGCTTTGATTTTTGACATTTTTCTTTTGAAGATGGTGTACCTATTGTATGAAGCAACATATGCAGCAACAGCGCATGGTAAATACATACAACCGGAATCACTGAATTTCAAGTCGGAAGTACATCACGAGGATACGTGCATGTAGTCCGTTTTGGCCACATAACTGAATTTGCTGAAGATTATTTTTAGTTAAGATTAAAGGGGTAATAGACCTTTTGCAAAGTCTGTATATTGTTTTTGTGGTGTAGAAGAATAGTTTTTATGTTTAATTGCTAAAAAAACCACTTTCATATTTTACATTATCGCAGCCCCCCAACCTCCTGAGCTCTGCCGAATGCTCCGATTTCTTCCGGTCATTATGAAGCACCCACCTCTGATTGGTCAAGTCTATTCTGATTAGTCATCAGCGAGCTACACGGTGGCATTGAACCCGTTTTCAAAACCAGTTTACACAGCGTAGAGAAAGAATGAGTGTTAAAGTATTAGAGAAAGAGCAGCAAAATGCACCAAAGCGGCTTTTATTGAAAAGACACGAACGCAGGACAGGCTCTCTATCGATTCACATCGCATTCAATGTGAGTCTTTACGTGGACCCCCTGTTTTCAGGGGATCCATGAAAGGAATCGCAGAATCCAGTCAGACCATGAGTGGTCGTCAGAAAAATTCTTGGTGGGTTGCTTATCGTGCAGGCACTGCTCACACAGCCTTCCCAAAATCCCACAGCTTGCACTTGCACAGCTCTTCATGGCAATTACAAGTAGTCGGTATTACATGGTTTGTAGTATATATTATGCACGCAGATAGGTGGACTGCATGAAACAATTGTGTTATATTATTGTATTACTAATACTGTATTACTAATAACCACTAAACTACTGTACACCAGGTTTGTGACAGGTTAATATGAAACATGACATGATATCTACATTTAGCATTAATTAATCAGCATGTTACGAGTGTTTTATAATAAACAATGTTCTATTTTGAAAATTGTTGTTTTACAAATAAACAAAATCACCACACCTCACTGATGGTGACGGACAGTTAATAATCTATTTTTTTGTTTCCAAACATCAGCATAAATGGGTAAACCAAATCACCTGATTCGGTGACCACAAACATTTGTTTAGTACAGTAGTTTATAATAGTAGATTAAATGTTTGAAACAAAACAAGGGTATAAAAAACAGACAAACCTCAGCACACGCGGACTAGGTATCTTGTTAATAATTGCCTATTTTTACAGCAAAACAAACTTTAGCAATATTATTATTACACCTCAGAGGATAAAAAACATGCCACCTCCTTTAAAAAGGACCAGCTCAGACCGCAACTGTCTCTAGATGTGCTTTTGAGACGTGATGCAATAACAGGAATAACTGATATAGCCAAGCTAACTGAAAAGACAAGGTGTTTTAAAGCATGTTTTTGACTGCAGTCAAATTGGAAGATTTGGTTTCAAAGCGAAATGCAAAAGCAACTATTTGACAATATTTTGGATTTAACCCCAATGCAATTTAAATTTTTAAATTTTATTTGTTTTGTAATAAAGGCAACTTATCTAATGTTATTGGGTTTATATGTGTTTCTCATTTTTTGTATGGTGTGTGCAGTGAATATTTGTTTTATAATAAAGATCCATTGTTTCCTATTTAAACTGACCATGCTCCCTCCCTCCACTTCCGGTATGGCAATTTTTCAGATGCGGAAGTAATATTTTCTCACAAAAACTCCAGAAACCTCAGCGTGTTTATAAAAGAAAATCTAGTTCCTACATAATTGTTCTATACATTGACTCACTGGGGTCTCTAACCTGCAATATGCTCTTTAAAGGGATACATTTAGGCTACTGAAAAACAGTCACTTAATAGCATTTAATAAGGAAAAAGTATGAATATGCTCACCTTCACAGATACGGTCCAGTCTCTGCCGCTTCACTTTGTGTTTGTCCATTAGAGCCATTGACTGGCAGTTCCTTCAGTACAGGCAGCTACAAGCCACAACACGATAAGAGAAGGGTAACAGCACAGCAGTCTGTTCAGATATCCAAACAAGCACCCAGATCTTCAAACAACTGCAATGATCAATTTCACAGGTTAAGATTCTTAAAGACAAGTTAAGATGTTTACTTCAACTGTCAACTTAAACTGTCAAAATGTACAACATGTCAATTCTTATATGGCGGTAATATCCAAGCATGCATTTTTTAAATCCTACAGTACCAGTAAATAGTGATGTCACAGTGGTTGGTGTTATCGGTGTACACTGTGGGTGGCCGTGAATACATTTATTTCAGACAACGGACGCTACAGTTATGAAGTGACGCGTGTCTGATCCCTTCAGCACAAGTAGCCTCTCCAGTGAGACACGACTGATGTGAGGACGCTGATGGATAACAACTTATCTTCTTTCAATTTGTCTTTGTTTTGCTGTATTTTCATAAAAAATACTAAACTATAAACTAAGCAAGGGGAAAATTCAAAGACATTTAAATTTATGTTACAAGACAGACATATCCATCTTTTAAGTTTTGTTAATAAAAGATCAATGTTTATTATAAGCGAGTTTGCCATTGTACTATTCTATTGTTTTTGTCTTATTTGAAATAATAATAAACCATAAACTAAACATTTCTTTAAAGTATAAGGGAGAAATCTAAATGTATCTTTAATTTTGTTACAAGGCAGCTACGTTATCCATCTTATTCATTTTGTTAATAAAAGTTTAAGTTTTTAAGTAAGTTTTTCATGGTACTATTATTTGTTGTTGTGTTTTTTATTAAAACAAAATAGAACAAACATTTTAGGCATTCATTTTGTTAATTACGGAAAGGTCTTGCATTAAAGATCAAAATTAGCACTACAGATGCTGTGGAGCATTCCCCATACATAAGCTTTAACTGGGCAGCCCAGCCAGGTGAATTGCGACCAGCCCAGGAATGACTATTCTAGCCAACTTTATAAACACAAGCTTTCATTCAGTTTAAATATGCTACCAGTATTGCCCTGCGAGCCTGGCTTTTTCCAGTGGAAGACCGTCTTCTCTCTCAGTCTATGCTGTGAAGGGAGCGGCGCAGTGCACATTCGCAGCCGACCGTCAGCGAATGAGCACAAGCATTTCCAACAGCGTTTCCAAGCACCGTTCATTGTTACTGACTGTCTGGGCATATGAACATAGTTCATTAAATATGCGCATGTAAATATGCGCATGTAGTTTGTTCCTCAGACGGAGACAAATAATACACAAAACGTAGTAGGATGCAACAATAGTGCATATAGCTGCTACTTAAATGTATTAGGGCTGGGCGATATGGGCAAAAAATTCATATCTCTGTATTTTTTGGAAGAATGGCGATATACAATATATATATCGAGTATTTTTAAAAAGGAATAAATGGTTATTTATAAATGGTTATTTCAAGTCAAAGCCTTTATTAAACCTTAATTTAAACAGTTTGCAAGAAAAACAAAATGCAAACACAGGGTTTTCCCCTCCCTGTTTACAAATGTAAAGCTGCACAACATGTTTAAAAAAAAAATACAGTACAGCTTTTTCCTCCTGTTTAACACTATATACAGCTCTAGTGTGCTGCTGTGAAAATAACAAAATAAACATAAATTTTTACTAACCAGGGGTGCGTTTCCCAAACAGCGACGTAGCTTGCTGCTTAACCACCATAGTACGATCTAGTCACGACTGTTTCCCAAAAACATAGTAACTTCATCACACGTCCGTTGTTTGAACCGCGTTCTATAACAGTTGATGACACTATAGAGTTATAACGTCTACTAATTCATAAATGCTACAAATTCTAAATAACATATATTGTATTTTGTGAGCCTGTTTTTGTTCTCTGTTCTCCATCTATGTTCAAGATGTTTTATTGATTCGCAAGTTTTCTCTTCCTTCACTCCGCCTAGGGATTCCTACCTACCTTCCTTTACCCCCTTTACTAAAGGGTTACTGTCGAGCTGTTCAAATGGCAGATTTATCCAGTGTGTGTGTGGTTCTGCTGTATGTTCACCATATGGTGGTGGTGGAGTTTGCTTGGGTCCGTGCACCCAGGACCTGGTCATAAACACCAACCCGGCGCAACACAGACAACCGAGGACCTCTTCCCCCGCAGCACAACCAGACTTCAAGATCCCCGTACTTCAGCATGTAAACTGTAATAAATCAACTTCCTCTCTTGTTATCATAAACTGCATCTCATACCACATGCATAACCTAGCTTTCATTGGCAAAGAGGGCGAGCTTCACATGTGAAAAATGTAAGGATGTTGTAAAGTTGACGGAGGGGTTGCAGAATTAGAATAACGCATCCGAACTCTCGTTGAGACTAGTAAGGGCGCTAATATATCACACACTATTTCGGATGTGCCTAGCATAACGTGCTATAATCATGGCTCCGATTTGACATTAGACCTCAAGCGGCAGGGCAGCTGGGTAACAGTCAGGCAGCATAGTCATAAAGAAAAGCGACGCCACTGTCCCGCTCCTGTGAAACTTTCTAACCGGTTTTCCCCACTCAGCAATGCACCTGCCGAGATATAGGAGGGAAGCAGACCAATCGGCTTACCCATCCGTCTGCAAGCTGCCTTGATGTCACATAGGTCACATATTATAACACTATAACACATAGGTCACACTGATGTTATAGCTGCACTCAGTTAAAGTATGCCTTATTGTCATCTCTGCCTAAACAATCTTCTGCTGTATTTTGTTGGTCGTTTTTTGTTAAATGTTTTTTTCAGTATCTTATAAACACATTAATGATTGAAGTCACACATCACTGAATTCAGCACAAACTGTGTTACAATAATATACAAGAAAAATGTATGTTCACGCTTGTGTTCTTGAACCATGTTTATGTGCATTTAGTAAAAAGTACACATGTTTATGTGTGGTTAGTAAAAACTATACAATTGTAAAGTCATTGAAATAAGGACAAACACACACACTAAACATATGTTCACAAGACTTTTCATTACTGGATCTTGTAGAATATATTGATTTTACTTTTGCAAGACACTTTTTGTTGTGTATTTTGTTTTTAAAATTGTTTGCCCACAAGTTACGCATGTAGTCTACTGGTACAAAAAATATGCTTAACAGTTCTTTAGATTTATCTCTAAGGAATGTGGAATATGATGATCACTTCTTCAGTTGCAGAAGTTTTTAAAAATGACACAAACATGTAACTTCGTGCTCAAAAATGTGCCTCTGACACTCATTATTTATATTTTTATTAATGTGCACTATTTTGCAAATAAACTACGAATAAAACATTTCATCTTTAAATCTCCTCACATTTTTTTTCTCTTTATCTTACAACATTTCACACTGATAAGCCCATTAGGGGTTGGGTCTTTGTCTACCAGGTGTGAAACATTAATATTCATGACCATTGACACTCCCTCGCATATGGCCTTTACACAACAAAAAGTGTCTTACAAAAGTAAAATCAATATATTGTTTTAGGTGAATAAGTGGGCAGAATGGTTTTCACATCTTTTTGAAGCAAACCCTCTAGTCTATGAGATCCAGTAGTCAAAAGTCTTGTGAACATATGTTTAGTGTGTGTTTTTGTTTTTAAATTATTTTAATGGCATAATTTTAAATTTTTTACTAACCATACAAACATGTTTTTTTCAAGAACACAAGCGTGCACACATGTTTCTTATACCACATTCTGTGCTGAATACAGTGATATGTGACTTTAACCAATAATGTGTTTATAAGATAGTGAAAAAAACAAATGTCAGGGCATGTCAAAAAACTTCTCCAGGGTCCCAAAACACCCTCAGACCCCAAAGGGTTAGAGCAAAACTATTGAAAGTGGGGGAATCACATCATGTAAAATGCTTATGAGTAAAATTTCTTGTAAAATTGCTTTGAACAGACTCGTGGTCGCATGTCACTCAATTAGCCACATTTTCTATGATACAATTTTTTTTTGGCACAGACTACATGGAAAAAACAGACATTGCAATGTTTTGTTTTCTACTAATATATATATATATATATATACATATACATATATATATATATATATATATATATATATATATATATATATATATATATATATATATATATATATATATATATATATATATATATATATATATATATATATATATATATATATATATATATATATATATATATATATATATATATATATATATATATATATATATATATATACACATTCTACACACACCTGCATTTCTACACATTGCAATATATGTGTGTGTGTGTGTGTGTGTGTGTGTGTGTGTGTGTGTGTGTGTGTGTGTATATATATATATTCCAATGTGTAGAAATGCAGGAGGACACTTCATTATCACACTAGGGAAATAACGAGTTATTAACTTAAGTCTAATTTAACTTTAACTAAACTAAATTTAATAATAAACATTTTACTTATGTTGAATACCATTTATCAAGAGAACTATTTTGCTCTGCAGACTTTTCTTTGCAACAGTGCTAAAATAAAACAAGTGTTGGCCAGTATACCGAATAAAGCTTAAATGTAGTTTATTTAACAAAGTTCGGGAGGAGCATGGTCATGTAATCCAACCAATCAGCGCAGAGAGGTCTCTATACAGTCATGGCCAAAATTGTTGGCACCCCTGAAAGTATTTGTAACAGAAAAGTATTGCATTAACATGTTTTGCTATACACGTTTATTCCCTTTGTGTGAATTGGAACGGAACAAAACATAAAAAGGAGGAAAAAAGCAAATTTGACAATGTCAGACAAAACTCCAAAAATGGGCTGCACAAAATTATTGGCACCCTTTCAAACTTGTGCATAAATAAGATTGTTTCAAGCATGTGATGCTCCTTTGAATTCGCCTGGGGCAAGTAACAGGTGTGGGCAATATAAAAATCACACCTCAAAGCAGATAAAAAGGAGAGAAGTTGACTTAGTATTTGCATTGTGTGTCTGTGTGTGCCACACTAAGCATGGACAACAACAGAAAGAGGAGAAGAGAACTGTCTGAGGACTTGAGAACCAAAATTGTGGAAAAATATCAACAATCTCAAGGTTACAAGTCCATCTCAAGAGATCTAGATGTTCCTTTGTCCACAGTGTGCAACATTATCAAGACGTTTGCAACCCATGGCACTGTAGCTAATCTCCCTGGACGTGGACGGAAGACTAAAATTGATGAAAGGTTGCAACACAGGATAGTCTGGATTGTGGATAAGCAGCCCCAAACAAGTTCCAAAGAAATTCAAGCTGTCCTGCAGGCTCAGAGTGCAGTGTCAGCGCAAACTATCCGTCAACATTTCAATGAAACAAATCGCTATGGCAGGAGACCCAGGAGGACCCCACATAAAAGACTACAGTTTGCCAAAATGTACTTGAGTAAGCCAAAATCCTTCCGGGAAAACATCTTGTGGACAGATGAAACCAAGACAGAGCTTTTTGGTAAAGCACATCATTCTACTGGTTTACCGAAAACAAAATGAGGCCTACAAAGAAAAGAACACAGTACCTACAGTTAAATATGGTGGAGGTTCAAAGATGTTTTGGGGTTGTTTTGCTGCCTCCGGCACTGGGTGCCTCAACTGTGTGCAAGGCATCATGAAATCTGAGGATTACCAAAGGATTTTGGGTCGCAATGTAGGGCCCAGTGTCAGAAAGCTGGGTTTGCGTCCGAGATCGTGGGTCTTCCAGCAGGACAATGACCCCAAACATACTTCAAAAAGCACCCAGAAATGGATGGCAACAAAGTGCTGGAGAGTTGTCAGTGGCCAGCAATGAGTCCAGATGTAAATCCCACTGAACACCTGTGGAGAGATCTTAAAATTGCTGTTGGGAAAAGGCACCCTTCCAATGTGAGAGACCTGGAGCAGTTTGCAAAGGAAGAGTGGTCCAAAATTCCAGGTAAGGTGTAAGAAGCTTATTGATGGTTATAGGAAGCGATTGATTTCAGTTATTTTTTCCAAAGGGTATGCAACCAAATATTAAGTTAAGGGTGCCAATAATTTTGTCCAGCCCATTTTTGGAGTTTTGTGTGAAATTATGTCAAATTTGGGGGGAGGCTAAAATTCCAAACTCAGAGCCCTCCCCTCGGACAGCACGCCAAATATGCTTTGTTTTATATCAGATTTTATGTTAATGCGATATTTAAAGTGAAATATTACAAAAAAATCTGGTTTCTTTCTTACAACTGTTACATATAGTAAATATAAATATTTAAACATACCATTTTGACTTAAGCTACTGTATGCATCAATTTGCTCACTCAAGATCAGAGGTTTTTGGCCAAGAATACACATCTATCAACCATTGCAGACTTAGACTCGAACGCTGGCATGTTATTATGTTGCCACTTGCACTGAAAAGCCTCTCTGATGGGGACCTTTTAACAGGGATAGAAAGGTATCTGCAGGCAAGCTTGGCGAGATGTGGAAAGCTTACTCTTTCTGTAGCCAAAATATTTCCATATTACTGACGTTGCGTTTCTTTTTGAGACCAAATCTTCCATTTCTGTGATTTTCTCCTGTTCCGTGCCCATTTTGTTCCGAACCCAGCGCCTGCCACCTGTCACAAAACGTGACGCCTCAAACATGTGCTTTGTTAAATGTTTTTTAAAGAACATATTATCAGAAAAATTTAATCAGAATGAATGGGTTAGGGCAAATATAGAATTGTGTGCATTAAATACAAAAATATGTATGTTTTGCCCTATTGCACCTCCTGCGATATGACTATCGCAGATGCGCTGATCGCAATGACGATGCTGAAAATGTATCGTGCAGCCCTAGCACAGACCTATTTAAAGTGAATATTGCAAGTTAGAGACCGCAGAGAGTAAATGTATAGAAAAATATCATAGGAATTAGATTTTCTTTAAATACTTAATACTTCTTTAAACACACTAATAAGGCTTCTGAAGTCGTTTTTTGAGAGCTTCTTTTTTCACCCCTTAGGCTTGTAAACAACGAAAAATTTATAACATTTTTGAAACAATATGATGATTCATTTATAGATATGATTTAACGTAATTAGTCTGCTGCACTTTTATGATGTCTATTTAGATATACGTAAACCTCCTAGCCTTATAGCTATCGTTGTTCTTTGTCTGCTGTTTTGATTGTTAGTTTTAACTGTAGGCCACTTTTGACTGTTTTGACTACAAAGGATTTTTTTCACTCATCTTGTATATATGTATGTAAAATAAAAAAAAAATAAAAAAACAGGATTGAGATGACAATGACAATTCTGAGGAAATTGTAAATGTTTATTCACATGACGGACCGCAGCCATACAACTATGAGCCTGCTATGCGGACAAGAGAGACAGGCCAGGGTCAGACAAAATGGTCAGAGGAGACAATTTGAGTTGTGGTGTGAGGAGAATCAGTGGAGAACACCAGGTGTCCTGGTGAGAGACCAGTTTTAGCTTATAGATACATACACGTCAGCTAGCGATATGCAACAAAGTGATTAGATGACAATATAGTGTATATTATTGTCATGTATCAGCCAAAAGCAAAGCTAGTATTAGTTATCAACATGATACTTACAAATAACAGACACAATAAGCATTAATCTGCTGTACATTAGGGGTGGGCAATATGAGCCAAAATTCATATCACAATATTTTCCACTGTCCAGACGATATCGATATTATATTGCAACATTAGAAAAAAAACAGGCAAAAAATTTTAACATAGCTGGAAAAAGTGAGGGATTGGACACAGACCTGAAAAGTCTTTTTTATTGTGCCATTGTTTTTCTCAAAAAATGTAAACATGCAACATGAGGTAGGAAATACATTAAATATTACATACAATTAAATAAAATATTTAATTAACACAGGGGATAAAAAATTAAAGCATTTTGCTACATAAAAAATAGGGTAATTACAAACTCAAATATGTTAAACATGCATGTTATGTTTCCTGTGCAATATGATTTCATAAAAAATAAAAACACCCTGCATGTTAAATGTTTAAAGGGATCGTAATTTACTCTCCTCCCAGTTGTTCCAAACCTGTATAAGATTTAGTTACTAACGTTCATTAAAATATCTTCTTTGTACTTAGTACAACAAAGAAATTTATACAGGTTTGGAACAATTGGAGTGTGGGTAAATAATGATAAAAAATGTGAACTGTCGCCTCAAATTGTATGTTTGAGGTAAAAGTTCTCATATCACACTGTCAATCATTTCTTCTGCACTGACTAAACCCTCAGATTTTCTCATCATAACCTTCAGAGAAACCGTTGAAACTACATCACATCATGTTATGCTTATATTGAGTCTTTTGCAGTGTCTTGTGTCTGAGCGCTGCGTTTCATACCACATGGCTGAGCAGTGCACTAGGAGTGCGCACCTGGCGAATGCTGCACCGCTGTGAGGGGAACACGAATGCTTTTTAAAAGGGTTTGCTCGTGAATGTATTTACATACCCGTGCCGTATGAAACACACAGCGCTCAGGCACAAGGCGGCAAACATCCTGATCTCCTGACAGGCTGGAGTTTGTAAACAAACACATGGATTACCATGAGATGATAGCAAAATACAATACGATCTAAAAGTACATTGACTAAACCACTTCTACTGAATATCAACCTACCCTGCACTGAAAACAAACATCTCCCTGCAGCGCACGCTGGATGAAAAAAGCTGTTTTTGACGACTGTCAAAGAAACAAACATTTCTTTCACTAAATTTGTGCCCTTATGTCTTGAACATAAATCATTTTAAACCTGGCATTAACGTTTCATATGGTATTTTTTATACAATGTTATATATTCATTTTAATAACAAAATTTACTTGCAATACACACTTTATTCTAAATATAGTGTCATAAAAATAATAATGCGATCATTAAAAAGCAAATTTTCAAGTAATCACATAAATTCCATTAGAAAGACATCAAGATTTAATGGGTTCTATTCAGTGCATCTTGAATTTATATTTTGTCTGATCTGGCTGCTTCGTCTCAAATTTATGACGTGTCTATAGGACTTCTGATGGGTGGAGCCATCATGAGAGAAAATATTCTCTTCCAGAATTATTCTCTTCCTGCTTAATTGTAAACATAATACAGACAAAATGGAAATGCGGGACAATGCTTATAACTTGCGGGACAAAAGTCTGATTTTGGGAGTGTCCTGTTGGTCACCCTATTCACATGCAGTGACAAAAGGTGGCACTGCTGGTATGGCAAGCATTTAGGTTAGGGCTGGGCAGTATATCGAGTTTGGGGGGATACGTTGATATGTTTTCCCAAAGCACTGAGCCAAGGTTCATATCGAACGGTTGATGCTGCTCCTCGCTCTGCCTAAGACCCGCCCACTGCAAAAGGTACTATGCGACATGGAGGAACACACAGTTCCAGTTAACACTACAGAACACATACTGGTTAGTAAAAAGAAAAGGACGGAGTATGCAGAGGATGCAGTGCTTTGGTCGCCGACTTCATCTGGCCATTGGTGAGTGCAATGTTTTTATTTTATTCAGAAAATAATATTTTTGAACTTGTGAAGCATAGTATGCTAAATGCTAGTAAATGATTGTTATGCTAGTAAAATTACTGTTAGCAGTAATGACTGTTTACATTTATATGCTTAACCGACGTTTCATTACAGTCTATAACTAATCTCGTTACTTCTCATATCTCTAGTCTATTTGTTTTCATCTCCTTATTTAAATATTCAATAAAAAAGAAATAAGAAAAGAAAGTTATTTTTTTAATACACAGAGTAGAGATTCCATCTTTAGATATACAGGAAGATTTAATAGGTTCTATTTTGAGTGCATCATCCTCGTTATATGTTGTCTGATCTGGCTGCTTAGGCTGGAAAGCCTACTTTAAGCATATTAGGTGATGTGCATCTATAATGAGAAGGGGTGTGGTCTGATGACATGGAGCCATATCAGGTGTGAATAATTATTCAACTTCAGAATGCAAATTTATACCCATTTCAAATTTATTTTTTTTACCAGCTGAAACCAATATAACATCTCAACATTCACAAATATACATTTCTGACATTCAAAAACCAAATGCAAATCAGTGACCAATATAGCCACCTTTCTTTGCAAGGACAAAGCCTGCCATCCATGGATTCTGTCAGTGTTTTGATCTGTTCACCATAACATTCACATGCAGTGACAACAGGTGGACACTGTTCAGAGAGGTGTACTGTTTTCCCTCCTTGCAAATCGCATTTGTTTAGGATTAGGGTTCTCAATGGGCAGATCAGGTGAACAAGGAGGCCATATCATTAGATTTTCTTCTTTGATACCCTTTCTTGCCAGCCAAGCTGTAGGAGTACTTGGGCGTGTTGGAGCATTGTCCTGCATGAAAATCATGTTTTTCTTGGAAGGATACAGACTTCTTCCTGTACCACTGCTTGAAGAAGGTGTCTTCCAGAAACTGGCAGTAGGACTGGGAGTTGAGCTTGACTCCATCCTCAACCCGAAAAGGCCCCACAAGCTCATCTTTGATGATACCAGCCCAAACAAGTACTCCACACCTTGCCAGTTACTGGAGCTCTCTGCCCTTTACCAACAGCCACATCCACTGGACTCACTCTCATTTCATCAGTCCATAAAACCTTAGAAAAGGATGGAGATATTTCTTGGCCCAGTCTTGACGATTTCAGCTTGTGTGTCTTGTTCAGTGGTGGTCGACTTTCATCTCTTACCTTGGCCATGTCTCTGAGTATTGTTTTGTGCTTTTGGGCACTCAGAAAATAATGTTTTTGAAATATGGCCAAAGCAAGTGGCATCTTGGCAGCTAAATTTGCTAGTTCAAATGGCAGTTGTTTGCTAGTAAAATGTACTATTTTGAATTAATGACTGATTGTTCGATGATCATATTGGCTATTTTAAGACTGCTGCATCCCAGTGCTATATCTCACTATTTTTGACTTTTCTGAGCCTGTCAAGTCCTTCTTTGACTATTTTGCCAAAGGAAAGGAAGTTGCCTAATAATTATGCACCCTGATATTTAAATGTCATTCCACACCCCTTCTCAAACAGAAATGCACATCAAAAGAAATTGGTAGTTTTTAATACAGCTTGGAGTGAGACAACATGCATAACGAGGATGATGTGGTCAAAATACTCATTTGCCTAATAATTCTGCACTCCCTGTATTTGATATGTGCCCTAATTTTTAAATGTACACAATATATAAATGTAAATGTAACTATAAATGCATATACAACTGCTATAATTGTTTATAAATCACACAACTGCGATATACTGGATTAGTTATGACAACACTGTGACTCTGACTGTGTGTTCCAATTAGGTTATTTTCTATTTTATTAATTTATTTTTCCCATTTTTTTACTTTTTAGTACAAGATGCTACTCTAACCAGATAAAAATTTCTTTGATGTATTTATTATGCATAATAAACTTGATTTTACTTCTGACAGGGCATGGCATGGACAACAACCGCATCACTTATGCCATTTCTCTGTGCAAGAAAGTTGTCAGCAGCTTCTCCTATAGTTGGAGGAAGAGAGCTTGCTCAATCAAAACCTGCATGGTTCACTACCTCAATGACAAGTATGCTGACCCAGCAACTAGTGGCCTGTTGGGCATCGTCTCACTTGTGGACCCAGTGGTTCAGAGACAAATACATACACCAAGTGAAAAGATCAATGCAGTGAAAAACCAAGCTGTCTATGAGGTGAAATCTCTCCTGGCCAATCAGGTCAGCTGTCAGCCTGACATCGCTGAGCCCGAGCACACTGTGCCTACAGACCAAGTACCAATAATGCCACCAACAGCAAAGACTTCTTCAAGCAGAGCACAGGCGCACCAAACACATCAAGCACTAAACTGACAAGGAGGGAGGTGATTGAAAAAGACCTTTCTAGCTACTTGCAGTCAGTTAAAGTAGAGAGTGACACTCTTAGAGGTCCTCTTAAACGGTGGAAGGAGCATTAAACACGCTTTCAAGCACTGAGCCACCTGGCAAAGAAAAATCTTTTAGTACCAGCCACCAGTTCACCTTCTGAAATGGTTTTTAGTTGCAGTGGTAACATGCCATAGGGCATTAAACCTGAAACTGTTGATATGCTAGATTTTCTTGCACAAACCCTGTAAGGAGGTAAATCCTACAATACTTTTTGGTTAAAATAGTCTAATTTTATTTGCTCAGCAGCACACTAAAGCTGTATATAGTGTTAGGCCAGAGGATAAAACATGTACTGTATTTTATTTATCAAAGAATTTTTATGATTAGAAATATGTTGTGCAGTTATATATTTGTAAACAGGAGTGAAAACCCTGTGTTTGCATTTTATTTTGCTCACATTTAAATTAAAGTTTAATGAAGGCTTTGACTTTTAAATAACCATTTATTCCTTTTTTTAAATACCCAATATATACCGTATTCCGCCATTTCCTTCAAAAAATACCGATATATGAAATTTTGCCCATATCGCCAAGCCCTATTTTAGGTACACATGTTAAAATGCGTAATAAAACGTAAAGTGAAACCTCACTGCTTTCACATGTCAGGAACATATTTCAAATATATTACTACCACCTCCGGAGGTGGTCTGAGTTCGGTTAGCTTTTTTCCTCTTAGTGGGGTCTGAGGGTGCTTTCACACCTAGTTCGTTTGAGCCCTCAAAACGCTTGTTAAGCATGTATATGTGAACAAACAAGCGATCTCAGACCCCCTAAAAAGACCCAAAAGCAGGTCTTACCACAAACGCTTGTGAGTTTGTTTGTGGTTCAATTTAGGGCTGCACGATACATCATTTTAGCATCGTCATTGAGATGTGCGCACCAGCGATAGTCATGTCGCAGGAGTGCGATAGGGCAAAACATACATATTTTTGTGTTTAATGCCAAAATGACAAACACGTTCTATATTCTAACTTTCTATCCCTGTTAAAAGTTTCCCATCAGAGAGGCTTTTCAGTGCAAGTGGCAACATAATAACATGCCAGCGTCCGAGTCTCAAGCCTGCAATGGTTGATAGACTTGTATTCTTGGCCAAAAACCTCTGATCTTGAGTGAGCAAATTGATGCATACAGTAGCTAAAGTCAAAGCTTAAGTCAAAATGGTATGTTTGAATATTTATATTTACTATATGCAATAATAATAAATAATTGGTATACTGGCCAAAACTTGTTTTATTTTAGCACTGTTGCAAAGAAAAGTCTGCAGAGCAAAATAGTTCTCTTGAATAAATGGTATTCAACATAAGTAAAATGTATATTATTACAAGTTAAGTTTGACTTATTATAATTTATTTGTTTTATAACAAATACTTATTTTATAAAACATTCAGGGGTTGGTGTTGGCCATAACCAAAATTTTCAAATTTTGTGTCAAGATGTTTACTACTATTTTCAAAAAGAAGTTTGTAAATGGTTTCACTCATGTTATTTCCCTAGTGTGATAATGAAGTGTAATCCTGCATTTCTACACATCGCAATATATATATCGCAATATCACAGAAAACAAAAACATCGCAATGTCTGTTTTTTTCCAATATATTGCAGCCCTAGAACTGCACAATTCTGGCTGAATTGAGAATCACGATTTTTTTGTTTCAAATAGAGATCACAGTTCTCCAACATTCTGAACAGCAACTATAAGTAAATTTACTAAATATTAATTGTTGCAGTATATTTGAAATGTTTCATTTTAATGATTTTTAAATCCGTTTTAATGTTTTTTTATTACTCACTAATAAATATTTCACTTGATCAATTACTGTTTGAATCAGCATTGAATGAATGATTCATTAAAAATACATTTTGAGAGTCGTTGTCCCCACCTAGTGGTGAAACAATGTAATCGATAAATGCGTTATTTGAAGCGCCAATTTACGTTCAAAATGTGATGTGTCTGTTTTGATCACCTAGACATTAGTGTTTATATCCGAACTTTTATCCCAGTACTTCTGATCATTTGAATATTTCTAACCGGGGTCATAAAAAGACCTCATTAGGACTGTTCACACAGAATGCGTTTTTCAAAGACACAGCATTATTTATCATAGGTTTTTGTGAACACACACATGTAGATCTGTTTGCACTGCTTCTGCAACACCATTCCATCAATTATGCCGTGTTTAAGACAGAGCGGGAAACACATGCTTGGAGAGAATATTTTCTCATAACTCCGTCAGGAGTTATAAATGAGACGAAGCTGACAGATCAGACAAAAATATAAAGTCAAGACTTGATGTCTTTCTAATGGAATTTATTTGTATATTTGGAAATATGCTTTTTTATGATTCTATTTTACAGCATTATATTAAGATTAAATAGGTCTGTGCCAATAAAATAGTTTATATCATAGACAATGTGCCAAACTGAATGACAAGCGTTCATGAGTCTGTTCACAGCACAGCCATGAACAGTTAATAAAACCTATTAATGATTTAAAGCATGTTAACATGACTGCAAGAAGACAAAGACTTACAATATAATAATAGTAAGTTTTCTCTCGTACGTGTCCCACATTGTGCCACAATATCACGTCTTCTGACCTACAACAAAGCTGACAGGTTGTCGCTCTACATGTGAACAGGAAAGGGTCTGAGATCTCTTCAGTTCTGAAAAGGACCAAAAAAAGAACCGAGTTCTCTTTTGAGTCGACTAATGGCACTTTTCCACTGCATGGTATGGTTCGGCTCACTTTAGGGTTTTTTCCACTGCGTACCGTACCTAGAACCAGATACTTTTTAGTACCACCTCAGCTGAGGTTTCAAGCGTACCGTACCAATACTAAACCTGACGTGTAAACACTGCAGATCACTGATTGGTTAGAGAGAAGCATCCCTACCCTGCATCATTGGATTTGCAACAGGACACACCAAACCTGCTGTATTATTGGCACTATCATTGGTTTGCACTGCTTCTGCAACACCATTCCATCGATTATGCCAGCAAATCAATGCCCCAAAAACGAGTACAAAACTAATGCACGTGTACAAGTAAATTAATCCCGCGAGAGGAGAACAGATCTACATGAGAGGAAAGGAGAGCCTGTGAGCACGTTTAAACTCGTAATTTGTAATGGAAATTTGCCTAGTGACCTGGTGGGAGAGATTCTTTCTCCAGCTATAGCTGCAGTACTGTAAACCTGCAACAGTAGATTTTTTTGACGCATTAGTTATTTTGACATTGGATGTTGTGAACACTTTGTAGGATTTGCTTGTCTAACACTACTTTGCCCCTACTATTTTTTAAAACAAAGTTACACCAATGTTAATAGTAATACATTTCGACCAACATTTATTATAGTATATAACTTAGGATAAAAATAAACAAAATACATACATAGTACACACCAGCCAGAACATTTCTTTGGAATGGATCTTTCGGCAGTAGAGGAGATTAAAACCCAATGCTAGCTAATGTATAAACAGTAAGATCTCTAACTCATTTTACATTTTGTATTTAATTTTTGTATTTCACTTCATGACTTTAACTTTCAGACATTTCTTTCAATCATTTAGACTCTCTCTTGCACATTCTAACAAAATAAACACACATCGACAGTCTATAGACTAGTATCTTTCGGGCAAATATAAAATGATATGAATAAAATAAACACTATAGTCTTAGGGTCGTTTCTCGAGCACGCTTTGGTTATTACAATAGAAGAAAGTTTAAAACTATGCGCGCGGGTAGACCGTCAACGCGCACTCAAACTACCGCTTGAATCTTTAGTTAACGTACAGTTTGGTTGATTAAAACGGATCGTTGCTGTTTTGTCACTCCCGAGTTGCAAGTACTTTAGTTATCGCCGTGCTAGCCAATTAGCACATATGCCGTAAAACACAATACAACTGACCACACAATTTACCCACAATTAATCACTAAAAGAGCACATAGCGACAAAAAGTAGAAGGTTAATCGGCGATTACACGTGATTATAACCATTCGGTTCTGTTTGCGTCGCTATAACGTGTGGTAACATTGACGTTAAAAAACGCGAGCTACCAAACATTTAACACACACACACCAAGTGTGAGAGAGAAACACAGTCATAATATCACACTTAAGACTCAAAGCGCGCAAAACTAAGAATCTGATGGGAGTAATGTTTAAAAAACAGCCCAAAAGCAGAACCGTGCAGCAGCACTCACCGTAGACAAGCGTGTGTTGAGGTTGATGCGCGGGTCAGTGTGGTCACCGTAGGTGAATCAACTCTTCTCCGCTATCACTCGCCGTAAAATCTGCACAGAGGAGGAAGTCGAGGCCGCACAGACAACGTGCTGTCAAAGAGCGAGTGTTCAGAGCGCAGACGTGAGCACTGGATCGAGCAGCGCCGCCTTTAGGTCAGCAGGTGTCACTGCGACTAGGTGTCCTCTAGCTCGAGCTTTCTGTGTTCTGCAGAGACCTATACTTGCTTAAACTGACTAAATTAGGTTAAATAAGACAAAACAATAATTAAAATAAGCAGAATAAGTGGTATGTTGATAAAGAATGAACATTTGTAGTTATCCCAAGCTCTTTTCATTTTATTGGGTGAAAATTGTGAGTGGAGGGGCTTTAGATATTATTGTGGACATTGCGTCTAGAAGTCAAAAAGGTTCCACTGCTTTACGGGGATATGCCATGTATGCACTTCATCTGTATGATCTGACCACTTAGATTGTATTTTTTCCAAGGCATATTGCACATATGTGTTTTTGTAAAAGTGTTCTTTACTGGTTATATATCTACTTAGTTTCCGAGAAACCCTTGTTTTTTAAAGTGGTTCTTTGTATTGAGAAATTGGGATGTTAGTCACTCTGCACATATGTATTTCTGTATGTCACATCTGCATGCATATATCAATGGAAGTGGAACAAAACGTGTAGTGCTCGTTCTACACTATTTTGGTGGTGTATTTGTTATCGACTTTCTCACTTTCTTACAGTTTACTTTCTGTTCTGTTTTTGCATGGACACATTCTATTGCATAATAATTTGCATATTTTCTTTCTTCTCCAATTTTAGTCCTTTCTCAAATTTTATCTCTGTTTTTGTAACCTGAACATCTTTTAATTCCTAATTAAAAAATTTTAACTTAAATTTTTAATTTGTAATTTCTTTCACTCCGATTCTCTTTATTTTGTCTTAACTTTGAGGGTGTTCTGAGTGGCTAACTAGTCAAAAGCCCAACCTAAATCCCAATGAATATTCTGGATTTTAGACACAAGCTAGTATATTTGAGACAATTCGTGTCTTTTGATGCAGGCCGTGCTACATGGAGTTTAACATTTAGGTTATATCCATCCTTATTTTCAAATATGTGCAATAACAACACTGATACAGGTTAAGGAACCACCACTAATTGTAAATTAACCTTTTGATCTTGTTCTCAGAACGCAACAAATAAAGAAGACACCACACACACAACCTCTTCTTCATATACATTTATTTAACCAGAACAACCAGACACAGGAACAGTTTCTTCCCTCAGGCAATACATTTCATGAACACTTGACAAACATGGAACACACAACACTTTAATACATTACTTACTTATAACACTTACTTATTCATATTTCCAATTTGCACATATCATAAATGTGCATTCAAACTGTCTTATTATATATTGTTTTTCTTGCTATTTCTGCACATTGTCTATATTGTATATTTGTATAGTATTTTTTATTCTTTTTATCATCCGTGTCTTGTCCTGTCGCTGTCATTCTGTAACACTGTGGAGCTTCTGTCACTAAAACAAATTCCTCGTATGTGTAAACATACCTGGCAATAAAGCTCATTCTGATTATGATTATGATTATGAAAAGATAATAATAAAATATAGCTGCAAGTAGGTGTGGAAAATAGGGAACAGGGCCTTTAACTGGACAATTTTCAGATCCTGAGGATTGTGATTATGCATACAGTTTCTAACATATGAATACAATTATTTGATGAGTGAGATGTTATGCTAAAACTCTTTTAGAGTGTTTGCCTAAATGTAGAACTATTAACCTTTTAAACTTAATGATTCATGTTCAAGTTCAAGTTTATTTATATAGTGCTTTTAAAATGTAGCACTGTTTTACAGCAGTTTTCAGAGAAAACAAGAACAAAAGAATATAGTGCAAACTGAAAATATTGAAAATATAAAAGGTTAAGAATAAATGGTAACAGGATTTACAGAACCTTAAGCTAATTTAATATCTAATATCAGCAACCTCCCAGTCTGTGTTGGTGTGCTATTTTCTAGTCATTATTTTATGGCCTCTGGTGGATAAAGAAGGAACAACAGCCATTATCTGGCAGTTAAAATAATTGCTCATTAAAAAATGCTGGTCGGCCGCTTCATTAAAAAGATTAGCAGAATGTTCTGTTTTCAACATAGAAAAAGTTTTGTGAACTGAAACTTTTGTTTACACAAGATATAGGCATATTAGTCACAATGGGTCACAAATGACAAATATAAAAAATCATATCTGCTAAACAAAATTTTAGAGCATATCACAGTTAGAGCCATTTGTATGCTATTTTGTGTTATAGTGCCACCTAGTGGTCTACCACCGTTGTTTTTAAGGCGATCTCAGAATTAGGTCACAAAGAATATATCAAAGCCGATATGTCAAATCGTTCATTAGTTATAGCCGTTTCAGTAAATGTGTCTCAGTCCACTTTGAACATTTTGGCACTCATTAACCCTGAAAAACTTTTTTACCCTTTATTTGTTATTTTAGTGGGCCTTTAATGCAGATATAAGTGCATTTTAACGTTTTTGACATTTTAGTAAGTTTTTATAGAGATGTTGTAATATTGCAAAGTTGGCCCTTTGAGGTAGCAGAATTTCAGTAAATTTACTTACTATCTGAACAAATGTAGAAAACATAGAAGAGAATATATATTTATTTGTAGGGTATGCTGCTCGTGTAGCCCAATACCAGAAGCAAATATATCTGTACACTAAAAATCAAACATTAATAATAACCAGACAAACCATATCTTTATGGAAAATAATTTATCATAAAAATATGCTCAATGTATTTACAAAACCTGATCAACTGAATTAAAACTCTCTTCATAGCCATGGTCACTTATGATAGTCCTATTGTCACGGTTACATCAGATCCAACCGTCACCAGCGCACGATCCCCATCACCGGAGTATTAGGACTTCATTTCCCATCATCCCGTTCACCGCACGCCATCATCATTGATCACCGTCACCTGTTGTCTTCACCTGTTTTCAATCACCATGGACTCTTTATATACTGTTTGTTTTCTGTCATTCGTCGTCAGGTATTGGTTAAACTTCCCAATGCTTCACGCCATACTGACCTTTGATTATCTCCTGTCTTGACCTGTTCATAGACCTGT
Organism: Beaufortia kweichowensis; assembly: GCA_019155185.1. NCBI lineage: Eukaryota > Metazoa > Chordata > Actinopteri > Cypriniformes > Gastromyzontidae > Beaufortia > Beaufortia kweichowensis. The sequence goes on along the minus strand of CM032803.1, from coordinate 13,041,467 downwards.
TCATAGACCTGTTCATGGACCTGTTCATGGACCTGTTCATGGACCTGTTCATGGACCTGTTCATGGACCTGTTCATGGACCTGTTCATGGACCTGTTCATGGACCTGTTCATGGACCTGTTCATGGACCTGTTCATGGACCTGTTCATGGACCTGTTCATGGACCTGCTCATGGACCTGCTCATGGACCTGCTCATGGACCTGCTCATGGACCTGCTCATGGACCTGCTCATGGACCTGCTCATGGACCTGCTCATGGACCTGCTCATAGACCTGCTTATAGACCTGTTGAATACCTGCTCATAGACCTGTTGAATACCTGCTCATAGACCTGTTGAATACCTGCTCTTCGTCCGGTTGGATACCGGTTCATAGATCTGTTTAAGACCCGTTTGTATTTACGTTTATATTACCTGTTATTGGTTATCTTTGTTGTTTTACCTGAGTTCTTGTGTTTGTATCTGTTTCGTTTTAAGTAAACTTTGATTATACTTTACCTGGTCCATCTGTGTTCTCCCTCAGTCCCGTAACAGAATACCTGACCCACACACAGAGCACAATGGACCCCTCCGAATTTCCCATCTCCGATCTCCTCACCGACCTGGTTAATGGGAGGAGGTCGTTTGCACCTCCTCCCCAACCGGTAAGTCCTGCATCTACCACCTGTCCCATGGCCCTACCGCCCAAATTCTCAGGAAACGCGGAGGATTGTGGTGCAGTGCGAGTTATATATGGATTTAAACCCTCATGTTTTCATTTCTGAGGCAAGTAAGATTGCTTTTTTGATGTCTTTACTCTCTGGGCGAGCTTTAAGATGGGCTCATATTCGTCAAACTGGTGGGCCAGTAATGCTAACTGTATCTGCATTCATTAAACATTTCCGTGAAGTGTTCCAACAGGCGGATTCCCCGCTCACTGCGTCCGACCAGCTCCTAAAGTTACGGCAAGGTAATGAGTCGGTTACGGATTATGCCATCGAGAGCGAGAGCGCCCTGATCGCAGCATATCGGCAGGGACTTAATTCAAGTTTACGGCTGCAAATGGCAATGTTTGATGATACAGCTGGCTTAGAGAACCTCATCCAGCGCAGCATCAGGATCTCTCAACGCGTCTCCGCTTGTGCCCCGTCTGCCACCACAATCCCTCCACCATCTGCCACACCCATCACCAATCACCCTCCAGCACCCGAGCCCATGCAAGTGGACCATTACCAACTCTCCAATGACGAACGCAAGCGCCGAATATCCCTAAAGCTGTGTCTTTACTGCGGGGATGCAAAACACAAGATTGCTGCGTGCCCAGTGCGGCCGTCCCGACCCACGGCGAGTACGATTCAGCCTCCCGTTTCTATTTCTAAATTACCTCTTACGAACGTTATAGTAATGTCTCGCTCTGTCTCTTTTCCAGCTAAGGCCCTAATTGCCTCCGGGGCAGCTGGAAACTTTATCTCATATGATGTGTTGCAATGACTTGGCTTACCTCGAAGACGGGTGCCGGAGCCAGTGGCCATCCACAATGTCTTAGGAAAGCCGTTGGGTCGAGGACGCATCTGTTATTCATCCCTGCTATTCACGCTTCAAATGGATCACGGCCATACTGAGGAGATCTCCTGTTGGGTGCTGGAGGGTTCAACAGTGGAGCTCATCCTGGGGCGGCCGTGGCTGCAGCAACACGCTCCGGAAGTCCACTGGGAATCCGGTCGGATATCACGGTGGAGCTCCAGATGTGATGCCGTCTGTTGCAAGATCCATGTTAAAGTCACAGAAAAACCATCACCATCCCTAGGCAACATTTCATCAGCGTCTCACGACGAAGTGGAGTTGACGAACCGGGTTCCGGTGGAATATCACGGATTCTAGAGCGTCTTCAGCAAACATCTCGCCACACGGCTGCCCCCTCATTGGCCATGGGACTGTGCGATTGATTTGCTGCCTGGGTCCACATTACCTCACGGAAAGATCTACTCCCTCTCCATCCTGGAACAGATGGCTCTCCGCAACGGATTCATCCGACCATCTACCTCTCCTGCCGCTTCCAGCTTCTTCTCTGTGGGCAAGAAAGACGATCTCAAAACTCGATTTGAGGAACGCCTACAATCTGATCCGCATCCGCGCTGGCGACGAGTGGAAGACCGCCTTCATCACACCATCCGGGCACTACGAGTACTCTGTCATGCCGTTCGGGTTGGTCAACGCCCCCGCCGTCTTCCAGAATTTCATGAACGAGATCTTCCGTGACTACCTGAACAAGTTCATCATCATATACATCGACGACATCTTGATATATTCCCAGTCCCTCGCAGAGCACCGGAGGCATGTGAAGCTCGTTCTCCAGCATCTAAAAGACTTTCATCTGTTGCTCAAGGCTGAGAAATGTGACTTTCATCTCACCAAGATTCAGTTCCTCGGGTACATAATCGATGCCACCGGTGTCCAGATGGACCAGGGGAAAGTGGATGCTGTCAAGTCCTGGCCTCAGCCCTCTTCTGTTAAAGAACTGCAATGCTTCTTGGGATTCGCCAACTTTTATCGGAGGTTCATTGAAAACTTCAGCACCATCAGTGCCCCTCTCACGTCTCTCCTCCGTGGCAAGCCTCGGTCACTGCTGTGGACTCCCGAAGCGAAGTTGGCATTTCAGGAACTTAAGCTGGCGTTCACCTCTGCTCCCACTCTGTGCCATCTTAACCCTGATCTTCCGTTCATCGTCGAAGTCGGCGCATCAACTACTGGAGTGGGAGCAGTTCTCTCACAGCAGCAGGAGAGTGATCCCCGACCTCATCCATGTGCCTTTTTCTCCAAAAAGCTGTCCCCAGCGGAGCGCAACTATGACATCGGGAATAGGGAGCTCCTGGCGATCAAGATGGCCCTGGAGGAATGGAGGCATTGGCTGGAGGGAGCATCACACCCATTCACTGTGTTAACTGACCATAAAAATCTGCTCTATCTCCACGATGCAAAGCGTCTCAATGCTCGTCAAGCCAGATGGTCATTGTTCTTCACCAGATTTAATTTCTCTGTCTCCTTTCGTCCAGGTTCCTGAAACTGCCAAGCAGATGCTCTGTCCCGTATGCATGCTCCAGAACCAGACAACGCTACTCCTGAACCCATCCTCCCTCCAGCCATGGTCGTCAGTCCCATTCGCTGGGCTCTGGACGACCAAATCCGACAGCTCAACAGCGAGCAACCCGCTCCGCCGGGAGGTCCTGAGGGGAAGTTATTCGTCCCAGCCGATCTACAAACTCCCCTCATGGACTCAGTCCATTCTGTTCCGGGGGTGGGTCACCCAGGCAGCCATCAGACCTTCTCGCTGGTGGCCATCCGGTACTGGTGGTCCAGTATGGCCAAGACTATCTCCCGATTCGTGAAGGGTTGTTCAGTCTGCGCCATCACCAAGACATCCCGGTCACTCCCACAAGGTAAACTCATTCCTTTACCCATCCCTAACCGTCCTTGGTCTCATGTAGCTGTCAATTTCCTGACTGACTTACCTCCCTCAGATGGTCATACATGTACCTTGGTTTTAGTAGATGTAGTAGAAGCTCATCCCCTTGTCTGTCCTTCCTACTGACATGATCACTGCTGAAACTATCAAGGTCTGAAACCTATCCCTGAGGATATAGTCTCTGACCGTGGACCTCAATTCATCTCTCACGTCTGGAAGGCGTTCTTCACCCTGCTAGGAGTAACGGTCAGTCTGACATCCGGCTATCACCCTCAATCCAACAGCCAGACTGAACGTAAGATCCAAGAAATCGGGAGATATCTTCGGTCTTACTGCCACAACCAACAGCACAGCTGGCACAAATTCCTCCCGTGGGCCGAGTACGCCCAGAACTCACTCTGTCAGAACACCACTGGATTAACGCCCTTCCAATGCGTACTCGGTTTCCAGCCCCCATTGTTTCCCTGGTCTGGTGAACCATTCTCCGTGCCAGCTGTGGACCACTGGTTTCGGTCCAGCGAGAAGGTATGGAACACTGCGCACACTCACTTACAGGCAGCAGTCCACAGGATGCAGGGCCAGGCTGACTCCCGGAGAGCCATCACACCGCAGTTTCATCTGGGACAACTAGTCTGGCTCTCCACCCGAGACATCTGCCTGCGGCTGCCCTGCCGTAAACTGAGCCCAAAGTTCATTGGACCATTCCCATATCCCATCAAATAAATGCAGTGATATAAAATAACTCCCCTCCACCTCCGATATGTGCTGAGGAAAACATCTACCAAGTTCACCGCCTCCTTACGTCGGCGAGGTAACCATCTGCAGTACCTTGTGGACTGGGAAGGCTATGGTCCGGAAGAACGATCTTGGGTGCCCAGGACTGACATCTTGGATCCCTCTCTGTTACGTGAGTTCCATGAGCGGCATCCAGATCTTCCGGGCACCCGTCCATGAGGTCGCTCTCGCCGCCGCCCTGCCCGATCCGCTTCCACGGACCATGGGGGGGTACTGTCACGGTCGCATCAGATCCGACCGTCACCAGCGCATGATCCCCATCACCGGAGTATTAGGACTTTATTTCCCATCATCCCGTTCACCGCACGCCATCATCATTGATCACCGTCGCCTGTTGTCTTCACCTGTTTTCAATCACCATGGACTCTTTATATACTGTTTGTTTTCTGTCATTCGTCGTCAGGTATTGGTTAAGCTTCCCCATGCTTCACGCCATACCGACCTTTGATTATATCCTGTCTTGACATGTTTGTATACCTGTTCATAGACCTGTTTAATACCTCTTCATAGACCTGTTTAATACCTGTTCATAGACCTGTTTTATACCTGTTCATAGACCTGTTGAATACCTGCTCTTCGTCCGGTTGGATACCGGTTCATAGATCTGTTTAAGACCCGTTTGTATTTATGTTTATATTACCTGTTATTGGTTATCTTTGTTGTTTTACCTGAGTTCTTGTGTTCGTATCTGTTTCGTTTTGTTTAAGTAAACTTTGATTATACTTTGATTATATTACCTGGTCCATCTGTGTTCTCCCTCAGTCCCGTAACACCTATATTGTTGTTTAGGGATGCTTTTTTCTTTTAAAAATTGTACTTATTGGTGTTATTTGTGATCTTGTCTTCTCACACAAACCTTCGGTAGTACTCCTGTAGTTCATGGAAGGAGGTGCCAGCATGATATTCTAAAATCCATGAAAAACCCGTTTTTAGAAAAAATTATCAATTGTATCAGAGTCTCATCTCAAAGTTACATTTTCCAAATGACAGTATCAGTGAAATCATATGCATTGTAGATTTGAGATGTAGATACAATCCTGTGTGGTAGCATTCTGCAATTAAAAAACATGAATTATTTCCAGGCTTATGAATGTTAATGCAAAAGAATCCTAATCATACTTAAAACTTTAAAAGATTTTAACCACATAATACACACATTACTGTCTGTTGAGCTTTTTGTGCTCTATTTATCATGCTAATAACACCTTGTTACGGGTCTAGTGAGCACACGAAAAGACAAGGTAAAGTATAAACTGGAATTTACTTAAAGTTCAAGGGTAACACAAAATGTAAACGGCAAAGTGAAACATAAATAATAGTAACAACATAAATGGCAATAGTAAACTTCAAACATAAAACAGTGTCAATGCACGGATAACGGGCAATGCACGGATAACGGGCAATGCACGGATAACGGGCAATGCACGGATAACGGGCAATGCACGGATAACGGGCAATGCACGGATAACGGGCAATCATAACATTGAGCAAAAGACAGGCAAGAAGAAGAAGGTCAGACTGGCGATAGCATGGATGGCTAAACCAATATCTGACAATGTGAACATGAAAACAAACGGTTTATAAAGAGTCCAGGTAAATGAGCGGCAGGTGACGGTGATTAAAGATGGCGGTGATGAAGGAGTCTGGGAAGTGCAGTCCTAGTAGTCTGGTGAATGGGAACGTGTGCAGGTAACGGTGGGATCTGATGTGTCCGTGACACACCTATACCCCCTACATTCCAGAACATTATCACCTGACCTTCAGATATTTAGGCAAAAAAGCAGAGCCTAGCAAAAGACAACAGGACTACTTCAGTATATTTTATAAACAATAATATACAGTTAGTTTTAAAAATTGCTACATAAAGACTTTCATAATCTCAAATGAATACTTTATTTTTTAATTCAACCTTATTTAATAATCATTACAATTTAAATGAAACTCAAAAGAACTTTTAAAATCAGTATTATACTTTGTTTATGACAACAGTCATCAAAAAAGCTAGTTGTTAACAGTTAAAAAGTACAGTTCATCTATGTAATGTGCAAGGTGCTGTAGAGACTTGGCCGGGCCAAATGTTGGATTTCTTTAAGGGATCATAAAGTTACAACAAACAACAAATTCCTAGGGGGGAAGTCAACACCAGAACCCCTTTTGGCTCCAGAAAGTCTGGGTTAAGTGATGACCTGCCGGTTGTTACTTAACTCAGGAGGACAGTTATGGTACCTCTCTGGCCTTCCCAGAGAGGGTAACCCCCAGCTCAACTCCCTGAGATTCTCCAGGCCCCTGGAGATTTGCAGAGAGGACTAGAGAAGTACATTCCAAACACCTCAAAGAGACTCTTTAGGATGAGCGGGACAAAACTGCCCAATTTGTATCTATATATATATATATATATATATATATATATATATATATATATATATGTGTATTCCTCCATAATCACGTGATACCCTGCCATAGTTATTGCATGCATTTCAGTGTCATTGAAGTTTAACTTTTATGTCATGACAGATGAATGAATAACTATTGTTCTTACTTCACTTCTCTCTCGTGTGTGGTATCAAAATGATCCACAAATTATTTCCTAAATAATGATGCACAGTACATAGTCATGGCGTGCATCATACTCAATTTGCAATAAGTTTATGTGTTCGGTGCAAACAGGACATAACCCGTACCTGTGTAAATCATTTGTCACAGAGAAGGACAAAGAGATTTCTCCCACAAGAACCACGCCCTTTTGCCATTGGTCAAAAGACCCGACCGGGCGTGACCGCAGTGCCTTTAAGACCACAATGCATCGAACAACTCTTTGCTCAGAAACTTGGAATCTCTCCAAAACTTCGTGGGACCTGCCCTTCTTCAGGACAGCTTTTCCGGCAATCTTACTTCGGCAGACTTCGACACTGCTCGCGAAACTTCGCTCTCCGAACGGACTTCGCGAATCCACCGGGACACTTTCTCTCCGCGCACCAGGATTCTTGCCGACGCAACTAACTGTTCAATGCAAGTATCACTCAATTCAACAGCGCTTAAGCAACTGCCCCTTGGCTAACCAAGGTGAACTTTTTGTAGAGAAAACCGGTGGTTGTGTCCTGCTGATTTAATATGCCATTCTTTACTCTTTACTCAAATTTTTCTATGCTTTATCTTGTGTGAATGTGTATGTGTTTGTGTTTGTGTTTTATGTTAGTGAATCCATATCATATCTCAGTAGCTTAGTTAATAAATATTCATTTGTATTCACTCATGATTGTCTCTGCTTAATGCTCATAACACATCCCTTAAACTGTGCGATACTGTTACCGGCTCCGTATGTATTACTGTATTGGGCATGGACCGTTGTTAATCAAGGCCAGAAGAATAACGCGTTTATTGTACCAGGTAATGCTACAAAATACATATAGTTAATAGTCTTTATCTGTAAGTATTTCCATTTGAGCCACAAGTAATTATAACCTGAAACTGAACCGTGTTTTAAATAACACCGTCTTAGTTTCACAATAACTAGTAGAGATGCTGGAGAGTGTTTTAAATAACGCCATCCCCACAGAATCGCTACAGTGCGCAGGCAAATTTTGCTACCACAAAGGCCCAAAGTTGTAGAAATTCACCATTGCTACAACAAGCTCTAAATCTAATATAATCAAATCAATCAAAAGTATCTTATTATTTACACGATCTACACATATTACTAATCACAGAATTTTTTTTTTGACAGTTTACTCTTGATTTATAAAAAGATTTTGTGCTTCAAGGCTAGTTTGCAAGTTGTGTGTCTTTATTGCCATGAAAACAGATCTATTTACAAAATCTACCATTTACAAGCATTTTAAGGTTAAACACTAGGACTTAGTGTAAATGTGGACTTGTTTAGGAATATTTAAGTAAAGTCTAAACTCATGTTACAACAGTGGGCTCTTGAGGGTTAACGACAGTGAGAAGAATTTCAACATTCATTCAATAACGTTTGATATACACCCTTCCTAGAATTTTTCTGCACTGGCTTGGTTCCAATCGGACGAAAAACCTAGGACTAGTTTGCAAAAATAGTTTTTTAACATACTCATGAATATTAAATTAAATGTTTGATTGACAGCAGTGGTTCTTGAGGTAAAGGTGTTCAACATAAAGAGATCAATAGTTTGTGTATTTTTGAAACCTCACGTGATAACAGAGGTGTAAAACTTAGCACAAACTAGTGGCCGATTTCTTTCAAAATTCTTAAAGCTGTTTAAGAACATGCGTTCCCAGTTTAGTTTCGATCGGCCTCCGTTAACCTTGTTTATTATGTGCTTAAGTTTTATTAGTCAATGGCGGCCATGTTTTTAGAGTTACACAAATGTTGTTTGCAGGCATCATGGCAACTTAGACAAGGACAGAGCCTACAGAGTTTCAAGTCAAGGTCTGGAAAATAGGGAACACGAAATCAACTGGACAATTGTAAAGAACAGATACTTTGGATTATGTGGATACAGTTGCTAACTGTTACGGGACAGAAGGGACGGAGTCAGCAGCTGTCAGAGACGCTAATTTATTGACACACAGGTTAAACAAAATCAGAAGGCTTTTCAAACAAACTGAATGAACAGGTAACAAATACGGTCCTTGAATTCAAACAGGAGTACACTGGAGACGGGAAACACTGGAGACGAGCACAGGGAGACACTGGAGAATCGTGGAAGCGGTCCAACGAGCAGGAGTAGCGAGCACAGGTAAGTTAGTCCGGGTAACACAAGTGAGACTGGACGGTGACTGGTGGTGGGTGAGTGTCTTTTATCCTGGGGTGATGATGAGGATCAGGTGGCGGTGATTAGAATTCGGGAGAGGGTGAGCGCTGTGATTGGGTGAGCTGTGAGCCTGGCGTGTCCGTGACACTAACATGTGAATAAAAACATTTTTGAGACGTTCTGCTAAAACTCTTTTGGAGTGTTTGTCTAAATGTAGAACTATTGACATTTTAAAGCTGAATGATAGATCACTTCATCTGGTTCACCCAGTAATATGACTAATAATGTTGGTCTCATGTTTACAATTTTAATTTCACTTTAATTTCAACTTGCAGTAACATATTTCAGACATCAAACATACTGTATACTGTCCACATAGTGCATACAATGTATACAAATGATGTAAATGATAAAACTCAGAAGATTGTGTATCAGTGTATCATAGTCCCATAAATTATTGTCCATGCATGTAAAAACTGATACGAGTGTTAGTCTGTTATTTTCTCATTTTCTAGTCATTATTTTCTGTCCTCTGGTGGATAAAGAATGAACTACAGGCATTATCTGGCAGTTAAAGTGATTGCTCACTAAAAAAAATTCCTGATGGCCCCCCTTTGATCACAAACAGCTGGGACTTGGCATGTTAGATCAGAATTTTCTGTTTTTCACATGGAGAAACTGTTTCAAAACAGCTTTACAGCAGAATTAACAAAATGACAAGCAGGGTAATATAAAAGCTAATTTAATAATTAATATCTAGTATCAGTATTAATATCTCCTAGTGAGCACTCCAACATGGCGACGGTGGCAAGGAACCCAAACTCTATTAATGAATTTATATATATATATATATATATATATATATATATATATATATATATATATATATATATATATATATATATATATATGGAGAAAAAACCTTGGGAGAACCTAGGCTCACTTGGAGGGTCATTTCTCCTCTGACGCGTCACAGCTGCAGTCAGTAGTTTGATCAAAATTATTTGATTTAAAGTCGTGTACTAAATTTGCTCAAATTTGAAGCCATGTAGGTCTGATTAAATTTAACAATGTGTTAGTTTACAGCTAATGTGGCCAGTATCAAGCACTGAGTTTAATTAGGGTTGATGATTTTGACTGAATTAAAATCTGGGTCTGATTTGTGCTAGTTGCGATACAGTTAGTTTGTGTGTATGGTAAACTAGGTAGTAATTAAAAGGCTAATATTATACAATAAAGGATTGTTTAGCCGGGGATGACGGAGTTGACTGAGTGCAGCTATAACATCAAACTGCTGACATAGATGATAGAATGTAGTAACTAGCATTAGCATTAGTTATAATGAGTGCAGGTTCTCCTGTGGGTCGCTGCCTTCTTCTGACAGATCCAACATCAGGTCAGGGTATGAACTGGATGCAACCTCGGAATAATAAGAAACAAACAAACTGGGAGCAAAATACTGTTTTACACCCTTAGATGCAACAAGTACATCAGATTATTAGGGAAGTGTTCCCAGTTCTGATTGGCCTAATTAATGCAGCCTAACAATCCCTTAGGGGATTTGTGTTATAAACTGTTGGACTATCTGTATGCTATGTTAAAGAGATAGGTCTTTAATCTAGATTTAAACTGAGAGAGTGTGTCTGCCTCCCGCACAGCACTAGGGAGACTATTCCAAAGTTTAGGTGCTAAATAGGAGAATGATCTACCACCACCACTTGATTTAGAAATTCTAGGTATTACCAAAAGGCCAGAGTCCTGAGAGCATAATGGATGTGAGGGACTGTAATGTATTAGGAGCTCACTCAGGTACTGAGGAGCTAAACCAAAACTAGAAAACAATCTACAAACTGATGCTACACAAATGTTAAAATTCTGACTGCTTAACATCAGGTAGCTCTCCAATAGAGAATATATTGTCAATGAAATTATTTCAGACCACAATTTGGATGTACTGTGCCTGACAGAAACCTGGCTTAAAAAAGACAATTTTATCAGTCTGAACGAATCTACCCCACAATACTACTACTATAAGCATGAGCCTCGTCTGAATGGTAGAGGTGGTGGTGTTGCTACAATCTATAGTAACCTATTTGGTGTAAATCTGAAATCTAGGCAAAAATTTTACTCTTTTGAAATAATGGTGCTAAATATGTCACTTACAGACGGACGCAACAATGATTTGCCCTTTGTCATGGCTACAATTTTTTTTTTTATTAAAGAAAAAGCACAAACATCTCAAGGTAAAATACAAGTATCAAATTGTTACAGGACTAAGAAAATAGAGGGAAAAAAAGAAAAAAATATAAAAATTAAAACATGCATAAATAAGCGGGCATATTAATTGCCCACTGTTACCGTGCAGACGATGCAGACACGAGAAGTTTAGATCAAATTGCTTACTTTTCTTGATATCAGGCAAATCCTCACTTCAGAGGGGAACAAGATAGTCTTACACTTCAATGGAACAGATTTACAGAAACAGGAACAGGTAATACAGCAAAACTGAACACGGTCAAATTAACAACAACACCGGACCAAGACTCAAACTAAAAACAGGCTTTATATAATACAAACAATAAACTCATAATGAAAAAAAACAGGTGCGGGTGATAACAAGAAAAATGGTGCTAACAGGATTACAGATAGTGAACAGGTGAGCGGGGTGAGATGCATGATGGGAAATTGAGTCCAGAGGGAGGTGCAGAGTGGAAAACGAAGTCCAAACAAAAGGTGCAAGGTGGAATCATGACACCCACATTCCTATGAGTATTTAGTCACAATAATATAAGCATACAAATAATCATCTAAACAAGCAAGAAGAAAAGGAAGAGTGAAAAAAATATATATATATATATATAAATAAATAAAAACACCTTTTATCCAAAATCTGCATCCTTAAAGTATTCCAGAAATGGGCTCCAAGATTTTATAAACAGATCGGGTTTCATTCGGACTCCAAATTTGATCTTTTCAAGTTTGAGGGCAAAAAGTAGGTCAAAGATCCATTGACGATAAGTTGGAGCAGATGGCAGCTTCCAATTAATTAGTATAAGGCGTCTAGCCAACAATGTACAAAATGCAATGTTATCCATCTCTAAAGCTGTCAGTTTCACATTCTACGGAAGAACCCCAAATAAAGCTGTCAAAGAGTTGGGGTCTATTGCTGTATTAAAAATTTCTGAAAAACACTCGAATATTCTCCCCCAAAACCTCAATAATTTAGAGCAAGCCCAAAAAGAATGAAACAAAGAGGCTGGCTCTACAACACAACGTGGACAAATGGGGTCTAAATCAGGAAATATCCTACTGAGATGTACCCTAGACCAGTGAATACGATGCACCACCTTAAATTGAATAAGCCTATGTCTAGAGCTAACTGAAGACAGAATGTATCCTTTTTAGGACAGCATCCCAAGTTTTATTTCCTAAGATAGTACTTAAATCTTCCTCCCAAAGAGATTTTAATGACCTACTAGATGGGGTTTGTTTGTTATTTATTATACTATAAATCTTTGATATGGCACCCCTAATACATCTATACTGATATAAAATACTCTCCAAAATACCACTAGGAGGAGCAGAGGGAACTCCGAAAAAATGTTTACGGGCAAAAGCTCGAGCCTGAAAATACCGAAATAAATGCGAATTAGGCAAGCCAAAATTATTTTTAAGTTGGTCAAAGGAAGCAAAGGTATTATCTATAAATAGCTGGTCAATCGTAATTAAACCTTGTGATTTCCAAATTTTGAAGGCCCCATCAAAAAGAGAAGGTGAAAAAGAAACATTATTAGCAATGGGTGCAACTGAAGAAAGACCCTTAAGCTGCAGAGCTTTGCGAAACTGAGTCCAAATCCTCAGAGAATGTTTAACAACTGGATTCTTTATCAAGATACTATGAGTGGAGGGGATAGAAGAACAGAGCAAAGATGTTAGCGTGGCTGGGGAACAACATATAGCCTCTATTTGCACCCAGAGAGGTTTAAACAATTGCAAATCATGTTGCACCCAGTATAATACGTTTTTAAAGTTGGCTGCCCAATAATAAGTTTGAAAGTGAGGCAAAGCCAAACCTCCCACCTCCTTTGACTTAACCAAATGCTTTAGACCTATTCGCCTAGGCTTATTATTCCAGATGAAAGAAGAGATGAAACACTGAAATAAATATAAAAATTTGGGGAGAATATTCATTTTAACTACATTTACCTTTCCTATTAATGAGAGAGGAAGGGATTTCCATGATAAAAACAGAGATTTTATAACTTCTAATAAAGGGCTAAAATTGGCTTTAAACAAGTCTGCATGTCTACGTGTTACTTGGACACCCAAGTACCGAAATTGGTTATTAACAACTCTGAACTGGAAATTTGAATACGAGATATTTAACGCAGCTGAATTCACTGGGAATAGCTCACTTTTAGAAAGATTCAATTTATAACCCGAAAAAAACTAAAAGTGTCCAGTATTAACAGTGCTCGAGGAATTGAGACTAGGGGGTTGGTTATAAATAAAATAAGATCGTCAGCATATAACGAAACCTCTAAATCAGTACGTAGTGCAATTGCCAGGGGTTCAATAGCAATAGCAAATAAAAGTGG